>MAIP01000092.1:0-79438 GCA_001736125.1 Pseudozyma tsukubaensis | reverse complement strand
CGTCTGCCAGGTAAATACAAGCGCGTGTCCAATTTGAATTGGGACCGTCTTGAATCTCTAGCTGGACCGTCTCCCAAGGGACCAGGCGCGCCTCAGAAAGAGAAACCAGCCTTCCGACAGCCTTGGAACCCTAACCCTAAAAAAAATGCCAGTGTTTTTGAAATTGTCCGTGGGGGTCCACGCACTTGACTCCACGTGGCCATTTGGCAGGCCGCACACGCCCCTCCTCCGCATCGGACGCACCCCGCACTAGGGCTAGGGAGACCAGGATAAAAAAGATGAATGTTGTAACACTCTTGAATGTATTGTGAGACCATCAGCTTGCATCCTTTGTGATTGGTGAAAGTTGTTACCTCAGCACTGCAAGGGGTGAAGCCTTGAAACAATTCAAGCTTTTCAGCTTTGCAATGACTGTGTTGTATAAGCATGCTCTTCAAGTAAAGACATAGTTGACGCTGGTCTTAAGGGGTAAACTGAGGCAAGGATAGATCACCACCAGAGTTCCTGCCTTCAACAAGTCAACTTCTGCCTCTCCAACTTCCACAACTGTTGTCATTGTCAAAACCAGAATAGGTCACACTTTTTGTGAGGAGCTTGGTGGCCACCTCAATGAATGGACCGCTGCAAACAAAAGCCAAGTAGATAGTGTCAAGGTTGACAGATAGGCCAGCAGCACAAGGGCAGATGGTGTGGAAAAAGCTGAGATAGATCTCAATTCCAGGTGAGCTGGCTATAGCCTTGGTTTTGTCAAAGTACTTGTGCCTGGATGCATGTAATCTCCCATGGAGTGATGTGCAAAAGAGAGCGCCAAGGATTTGCATGCCTTCTCAAACTAGCTCTGTTGGATCGGCACCACTGGTCATCATGGCACGCCTGTCTCCAACATGTGCATCAAGGATGAGGCAAAGATCTATGCTTCCTGCGCTTGCAATCTTGACTTTGAACTTATGGCTGCTGCAATGATCTGAATCAGCAGCAGGAGGAGGAGAGGAGTCCACCGTATGTCAAGATCTTCAGGCCTGCAAGAAAGAACAGGCACTTCCATGAAAGCACAGGCATGCACAACGATGGTCTGATTGATGGTCTGTAAAGGGAAGTTTCTTGTCAGTGCCATCACAAGACAAGCGGCTCTCCTGTTTCAAGTTGTACATTCATTTGTCACCAGCAACATCGGTGTTGCATGGGGGCAGATATTCGAGACAGGTCTGGCATTGCAGCCATCGCCGAGGATGGAGACCGTAGCTGAAGACAGTGGCTGGCAGCAAAGAGGAGGAGCAGGTTGATACGTGTGTATCAGTACCCCACAATGTCGGCGCCTGGAAGCATGGATCGGATGGTGATGCTGAGCCGGATCGACCTCGTCAAATTCTCGACTTTGCTGGGCCGGTCGATGGAACAGACAAGATCGCATTGACGTGCAGAGATTCCGTGCTTCCATTTGTAGCGAGCTTCCTTCGAGAGTAACAAAACGGAACCAGAAGGCAGGAAAAGATGTTGTGGGGGGTGCGACTCGTGCGTGAAGTCCATGACGGTGCCTGTGCCCTGCGGACCGAAGGAGCACAAAAGAATACCGTCTGCGAAGCGATTGACCAGGTCTACGTGAGACGCCAGACCTTCTTGACCGGTATAAAGGTTGAGGATTAGTTGACGCGAGAGGAGCTGGTTCTGGGGAAAGACCATCTCTTTGACGTCAAGTGGCAGCTGATGGTCAGGCAGCGAGAGTAGCAGAGATCGAAGGTGCTGTATGAGCTGAACAGCCCATGTCGGTAGACCAGCGCAGCCCTGTACATCCTCGTGCTCGTGCTTGCCCGGTAGCGCATGTGTCGGGTCTGATGGCAAAGAGCGTGCAAATAGCATAGCCTGATTTCGAGGTGATCTCTTATACGACTTCTGCTGCGAATCTTCTTGTCCGTCATATTGTTGGGCATCGGAGATGTCTTCGTCGTCTTGGAGCGCAAAGTATCCGCATGTCGAAACTTGACTAAGGACTTGATCGTGAAAGCTGCGAGAGATCAGCTCCGGAAAGAAGAACATGCCTGGGATCTGCGGGGCTACTCTCGAGGCTACAGGTGCGTCTTTGTGCGATGGAGATGCCATGTCTTCGCTGCCTGCAAGGCTAGAAGCGTCAGAGCCAAACAGCGAATCGTCGCTATCGTCGTCGCTATCCATCTTGAAGCTGCGATGTCGCTTCCGTTTCAAAGACAAGGTGTGTCAGGACATGGCTTCTCGCCGAGAGCCTGTTGCCGGAAGGGATGAGCAGTACTTTTGTCAATCCAAACGATGCATCTCGGACATCATTGTCTACCACAAGCGAGCAGATGGACTTCGAGTCTATATCATCGTGTTGGCATTGCGATTTATCAAGCTGAAGGAGTAGGAAGCCTAGAGGAAGCCGACGTTGCGAACGAACAAGCGAAGGTGTTGGAGGGAGGGAAGCCGTATACAGTCGCGTAATAGACTGTGCGAGGCTATTACGCGAAGAAAGCGCTTGGCGCAGATTGCCGCGGCGTCTTGCGATTCGGAACTTCGTCATGTATTCGAAACAGCAGAGGGCTAAATTTGATTTGGACACCGTGCTCCGCTCCGCTTGGCTCACATGGCGCATGCTTAAAATTTTTTGGAAAGAGCCTTCTTTTTTTTTCGTTGTTCCGGGCATCCGTCGCTGCCGAGGCTATACGTACACAGAAAAGTTGAACGAGTTGCTCAAACTGATGGAGACTGGAACCCCACTTCGATTGTGAAGCCAGCCTTGTCTTTCTTCCTCTCTTCTCCGGTATCAACAATCCGCTTCTCCTCCCACCCACTACATCCCGTCGCTTCCCGTTTCGTTCATCGTTTCATATTCACAATGTCGGTCGAACAGCTTCCAGATGACCACTTCCGTCCCACGTACGAGGAGATCCACGTCCAGATCGGCGAGGCGGCTCGCAGGATCAAGACCGAGTTCGACCCTGATCTCATGGTCGCCATCGGTGGTGGTGGATTCTACCCTGCTCGTGTGTTGCGCACTTTCCTCAAGAAGCCTTCGGCGCTCGACCCATCCAAGATGCGCAACATCCCCATCCAGGCTATCGGCTTGAGTTTGTACGAGGAGGTTTCAGGCACCGCCGAAGGTCAGATCGGTAACGAGGTCGTGCGAACTCAGTGGCTCGATGCCAAGACCGTCACTGGCCACAAGGGTGCTGGGAAGATCGAGGAGGGTAAGGACGCAGGTGGATTGCTCGGCAAGAATGTCTTGATTGTTGATGAGGTTGACGACTCTAGGACTACGCTCCAGTACGCCTACTCGGAGCTCCTCAAAGACGTCAAGAACGCTATTGCCAACCTTTCGCCTGAAGAGCGATCTAACCTTGCTCCTACCCGCTTCGCTATCTTTGTCGTTCACAACAAGGAGAAGGCCGGTGGCAAGCGTGGTACGCTCCCCATCCTGCCCAAGGATCTTCCTAAGGGCGAGGACAAGATCATTGACGGTCTCAGCGAGGGAGTCCGATACTACTCGACACAGGACATCGGCGATGTTTGGATTTGCTACCCATGGGAGGAAGAGTATGTATTTGAGTTCATTGACGACGAGACTGCACCAAGTCTACAACAGCGGTCTGAAGCTGACACTGACTTCCTTCTGCACCCTTTTTCTTTCACTTTCTCTTCCACTTCTGTTCCGTGCCGTCCATTCGTACAGGGACATCATCGAGCACAACCGCCTCGCCGCTCTCGCCAAGAAGCTTGGCGTCAACCAGGTCAACTAGTCATCTCCCTGTTGACGAAATCAGCAGCTCACGCTGCTTTTGTATATCATCCAGCCTCGTCATGGAACACTGTATATTCTAGATCCGACTCTTGCGAGTGAAGCATTCGTCTCTTCTCGAGAGGCCACACTGGGCTCAACTGGACCAGCCATTCGTACAAGAAGGAACCATAACTTGGACCCGCGACCGCCTCTGTCCCGCATATACACCGGGAAGAGAAATGATGGTGGGAGTGCATGAAGACGCATGGGTCCATTTGAGAGCGAGAGCCCGTTGTGAACGGGAGCAGACTTTGAAGATCACTGCAGAACATGTCCCGGTGTGACAGTGCTAGACAGACGTGCGTCTGATGATCGGATCGGATTGCGGGTTGATGGTAGAATACAATGAGTGGTCAGCTATGTGATGATATGGCTGCGTGTGCCGTAGGTCAGCTTGAGGATGCTTGGTTGGGTATGACGGCGAAACACGATGAGAAAGGGAAAAAGGATGAGCTCGAAGAGCATACTGTTCACGAGATCGATGTCACTGCGGATGGTCCGGCAGCTTTGCGCCCCTCCTTGAGCAAAGCACGACATTCCGCTGCAATCTCTCGCACTCCAGCAACACCTGCATCTGTCCATGCGGCTAGAACGGGCTCCATCGTACCCCACAGATGTTCGGCATTTGCTAGACCAGCCTTCCTTGCTTCAAGGTCTTGATCCGAGGATAGCGTGCCGCCAGACCCAGGATTTGTGTCTAGCCTGCATTCGATCAAGTCGGCGAGTTGTGTCGGCAAGGTCACGATGGGCTCGAGGTCGCGTATCGCCTTGACGTCGTCGTGGCCAGGTTGTGTGGGTGCTGTCGGAGAAGTGTTGCGCAGTACTTCGAGGTGCGAGGCAAGATTCGACATGGTTTCGAAGGACGATCTGAGGGAATCGAGCGAGGTATCTAAAGATTCGGATCTGTCCTTCATGTTTCTGATGGTGTCGCTGGCAGCAACGAGTTCATGATGATGGTTGTAGACCAGACTTTGACGCTCTCCGTCCAATTCCCGGATCTGAACAATGAGCTCCGACTCCTTGCTAAGAAGTACGCTCAGGCTGTTGGAGCGCAGCAAAGACCGCAAGTCCACTTTTGGGCCTACTTCGCTTTCGATGGCGTTCGATCCGCTGGCGCCGTCGTTTGTGGAAGTTACGGAACTCGTAGCTGTGTCTGTCGAAAGGCCATAGTAGTCGCGTAGCAGACTAGCGGCACGTCGCTTGTCTGTATTTGGACGTTGCGGTTGCGAAGGTTGTGACGATGATGCAGCCGAAGCTGTCGGGATAGCCGCAGAGGCCATCTTGTTAAGATGTTGTGTTCAAGTGGTGCGGGTGTTGGTGTTCGTGTTAATGGACGTTGCAAGTCGGAACATGCTGATCTGAAAGCTTCGCACAGCTCTCAAAGGCCCGAGCGCGCGTTTCAAATTCGTGATATGTAACGTTGCCATATCAGACGTAACAAACAATTCGAATTTTCTTGGCGCCATCCAGCGATTTAGAGATCTCCTGCTGCCAAGTTTGACAGCATTGTCCGGTCGAGCATGCCGACTCAAGGCTACAGCGTGGTTCTGACAGGTCGGCAAGGCTCGTTGCAGGCAATTGGTTAATTTGCAGTGAACAAGCCACTTCCGGAAAGGCTGTACACGCTCAGGACGCCGCTGCACCGCCTTCGAGGCAGAGAAGCGTTGAGGCGTAGACGGGCCGGCATAGGTCCCCAGCCACCACACACGGTCTTACACGCAAAAGGTGGCAAAGCAAAGCCACCTCGAGTTAAATTATAAGCTCGTTTCCGTCGCTGCTGCATTCTGCCTATGCTTTCCAGCAAAGTAGTTTCGCACATCTCTTGCTTCGTCGGGATTGCGTACAACAGGCCCAAGTACCAACGACGGCCAATCTGTGCACACAGGAGGGTCAGATATTGGCGCGAAATAGGGGCATGAGTGAGCGGAGACGGCGCCGGCATGAAGTAGCGAAATGACGCATTTGCACTGCTTCCGGTCTTCATGCCGAGATGGTGTGAAGCGAAGAAAGAGCAGAGTCAGATCGGCAGACCCGCAGAAGGATAAGGATCGGGCTGAACGACGAAACAAGCACCTAAGTTACATGATATGCCTCTGATGGGTGTGGTGCTGAAGTTTGGCTTCGCTGTAAGCGCTAGCGAGCATAGGTTGAGCTAACACGTTGATCAGACCAAAAAGGATACAATGCGCATTAGGCCTCGACGCGCGCAAATTCGCTATATTCGCTGGCAGTGATGGAGTAGAAGACCAGTCAATCGCGACGCATAACCGAGTACACTTCCGGCAGCCGCACATTTGCATGGTCCATTTGTGTGTGTGTCAATGCAGTCTAGTCCTACCGTCCAGATGCGAGAGGCGGTGCGATACCTTCAATACAGACATTACAGAGATACGAAGGTTGCTAAGCGCCAATCTTACAAGCAGAGAGGGCGCAAAGTCAAGATGGGAAGGCCTAGTCCATTTGTTACTCACAGCAGTGATATCGCGGCGACAACTTCTGAGGGTGTCTCAGTTGGCCCCTGTCGAGTCAAGCTGTGCGGAAGTGTTGGTTTCAAAATTAGCAGCAACGGATAGCCTTGCCCGTCTGATGTGCCATTTTTGTTTTTTTGATGTTTTACTCGCCGGAGGACACAGCCGAGGTGACGAAAGGTAGAGACTGATTTCAACTCCGCCGTCTTCCTGCGGACGCAAGACGCATGGATCTTGCCGGCAATCAAAAGGTCCACTAGGTTGTGATCCGCAATGCTGTACTCGAACGTCGCAGTTCCGCATGGTCATCTCACCATATTTGCTTCAGCCATACATCCAAAGGCAAGATTGTGAAAGGAAAGTCGGGATGATGTGCAGAACGCAGAGACAGGCACAATGAAACACAAAAGGAAGCAAGGAGGCCTAAGCGAGGCAAGCAACACAGAGTTGTGCAATTGTTCGAGGACGGATCGGCCGTCTTACCTCGCTGTCAATCTCAAACAGGCATACATTCCTCGCGCTGCGGTGCCGTGGTGATGTTGCGCTTTGAACGATCTGCTGCAACGTTGATCATGCTGCGAAGAGGAAAAACTTCGCCTCGATTGCTCAATGCCACGCAATGGGATCCCCACAATCGACTGAGTTGCACGGCCGGCTGTGTCAAAGAGGCCCGTGTGTGGGTAAGTGTGAGTGCGATACAATAGCTAGTGTTGTGATTGAGCGGAGTGTGTGTGCACCCTGAAGTGAGTGCAAACATCCGCCTTGTCCTTCTTGGCGTCACATCGTGTTGCTTCCCTTCAACAACTTTGCTTCTCCCTCTTTCCGCCCTTCCCGTTCCGCACCCATCTGTGACAGGTTACCATCCTTTTCCCTTCCGACTTCAGGAATCCACTTCCATTCGTGTCTGTCCCAGACTGGTATCAGCTTCATCATCATCATCACATCTCAGAGGCCGCTCTTTATATACCTGCGATCTTGTCGGAGAGAAAGGCCGTCACTCGCTCTCACCTCATCTCATCATCTCTCGTCCTCATTGCGAGGTCAAAGCACCTTCACCGGATCCCTTTGCCGAATGCAACATCACCCCACCTGGATATTGCACTTCTAGCCTTCTCCCGCCAACTACAAACCACTCGTCTTCATCACCGGCGATCGACAAGCCGCGCTTACACCGCCCACCGTCATGAGCTACGATCCGTACGCCGGGCGGCCCGATCAAGGTCGCTCTCAGCGCCACCAACAGTCCTACACACTCAATGTAAGTCTTCATTACATCTCCTGTTGAACCCACAAGGGCATATCGTCCCAGAGCTCTGATTGACCGCTCCGGCCAATTCGAGCCGCATCGCACTTCATAGCATTGTCGAAGGATGGCAAGCATCAGTCAGTCTGGCTTCGCAGCTTTGACATAGCATATAGCTGACGCTTATCCCTTTTCATTGCCACTCTTGCGTCCCAAACCGCCCTCCTTTATAACCACCATCGTCCGCCATCCTTCAACGTCCGCATCCGCCCCTGGTCACGACGCTTTACAACGCACATCCTTCGACGACCCATCTACGACCTTATCATGTCCTCTTTACGTCGCTGGTGGAACGGATTTCATCCGATACAGGACGACCCGCTCAGCCAGCCAAACATGCCTTATGCCAATCCGATGGGCACTTATGGCAGCTCTACCAGCATGCACCACGACAACCCTTTCTATGGCGGCGAAAACATGAGCTATCAAACTTTGGCGGGAGCCACGTCCGAAGGTCATGCCACCTACGCATACGAAGAAGAGTCCAAGATGCCTCTGACCGGATCCCAGGATGAAAAGTACGGACTAACACAACCTGGTCACAGCGCATACAACCTTCCCGACCCGAACAGCTTTCCAACTCCAGCCCCGTACGGAGGCCCGTCCTCCTACTCGTCGAGTCTCGGTCCTGAGGACAGTGCTAGTCAGATCGCTTGGGCCCAACGACAGCAAGCGCCAAAGCGTGGTCTCACCAAAAAGGTACAGCTGACACGCGGCCATTGGATTGTGGATCATCCCGTTCCTACTGCCGTCAAGAACTCGGTCGAACCCAAATGGGCTCAGGGTAGCGTCAATCAAGAGTTCACGCATATGCGCTACACTGCTGCTACTTGTGATCCGGACGACTTTACGTTGGATAATGGCTGGAGTCTTCGCACCTCTACCCAGTACGGACGCGACACCGAGTTGCTTATTGCTATCACCTACTACAATGAAGATCGCGAACTTCTCGCCAGAACGCTTCACGGTGTCATGCTCAACATCCGCGACATCTGCAAGAGCAAGTCGTCCAAATTTTGGCGACGATCTGCTGAAGAGGGCAGGCCAGGCTGGCAGCGTATCGTTGTCAGCCTCATCTTCGACGGTATCGACCCATGCGACAAGGAAGTGCTCGATTTGCTTGCCACTGTCGGTGTCTACCAAGATGGTGTCATGAAGCGAAAGGTGGACGGCAAAGAAACGGTTGCGCATCTCTTCGAGTATACGACGCAGCTCTCGGTCGACCCTACACCTGCCCTCATCCAGCCTCATGGCGACGACGCTTCGAATCTGGTTCCCGTTCAGATGATTTTCTGTCTCAAGCAGAAGAACAGCAAGAAGATCAACAGTCATCGATGGCTATTCAATGCACTTGGCCGGCACCTTCAGCCTGAGCTCTGTGTGCTGATCGATGCTGGTACCAAGCCCGGTCGCAAGTCGCTCTACTACCTCTGGGAAGCCTTCTACAACAATGCCAACCTCGGTGGCGCCTGTGGTGAGATTCACGCCATGATCAAGAATGGTCGCAAATTGGTAAACCCTCTCGTAGCTGCTCAGAACTTCGAGTACAAGATGTCCAACATTCTCGACAAACCGCTCGAGTCGACGTTTGGCTACGTCAGCGTGCTTCCAGGTGCCTTCAGTGCATATCGCTATCGTGCCATCCAGGGTCGCCCCTTGGAACAATACTTCCATGGAGACCATACGATGGCTGACCGTCTCGGCAAGAAAGGTCTGCATGGAATGGACATCTTTACCAAGAACATGTTCCTTGCCGAAGATCGTATCTTGTGCTTCGAGCTGGTAGCCAAAGCAGGAGATCGTTGGACCCTTACCTATGTCAAGCCCTCCAAAGGTGAAACGGATGTACCCGAAGGTGCCGCTGAGCTCATCTCGCAACGTCGACGATGGCTCAATGGTTCCTTTGCTGCGTCGATCTACTCGCTCGTCCACTTCTTCCGCATCTACAAGTCCAACCACGGCATCATCCGACTCTTCTTCTTCCACCTTCAAGCGCTCTACAATGCTTTCGTACTCATCTTTTCCTGGTTTGCACTCGCCAACCTCTGGCTGACCTTCTCGATCATTATCCAGTTCATGCCCGACGAATTGCTCAAGAACTCATCGCACACAACCCTGTTGATCTTCCATTGGATCAACCAAGTGGCCAAATGGATCTATGTCCTCTTCCTGGTCCTTCAATTCGTGCTGGCGCTCGGCAATCGTCCCAAAGGTGAAAAAGCGACTTACATTGCTTCATTCATAGTATTCGCTATACTGGGACTCTACCTGATCGTGACTTCGCTCTGGTTGACGCTCAAGTCCCTCCTGCATCTCAACTTTAACCAAGATATCTACCACACGCTGTTCAATCATACCACTGGCGTACTGATCGCGGCACTGGCAGCCACGTTTGGTATCTATTTGATCGCTTCGATCATGTACGCGGATCCATGGCACATGGTCACGTCCTTCCCGCAGTATATGCTTATCGCGCCGTCGTTCATCAACATTCTCAACGTCTACGCCTTCTGCAACCTGCACGACGTCAGTTGGGGTACCAAGGGATCGGACAAAGCCGATGCTCTGCCTACAGTCGATACCAAGAAGGACAAGTCGACGGAGCCCGGCACGGTGGAAGAGATCGAGCGTCACCAGACTGACATCGACGAGACATTCAAGGCGGTAGTGTCTCGGGCCGTGTTGCCGTTCAAGCACGAGGAGACGGAAGAAAAGCCGACGATGGACGATAGCAACAAGACCTTCCGTACGCGATTGGTAGCATTCTGGCTGTTGACCAACGGAGCACTCACTGTAGCCATCGAAAACGTCAACGGATTGAATGACGGTTTAAGCGACAAGGCGATCGAGACGGCGCAGAACAACAAGCAGACGACTTACTTCAAGTTCATCTTGTGGGCTACGTTTGGTCTGTCGTTCTTCCGCTTCATCGGCTGCCTCATCTACTGGATGAAGCGCAACACCACACGATGGTTCCGAAAGACCTAAGGCATGCACCAGATCTGTCTTCGCAGTTCCGATTCACTTTCACATAATAGATTGATCTTATTGTTTCAACTTCTTGTCGAGGCCGGGATAGATGATACCTTTGCGCTTGTGTCCGCGCACTCACGTACACACTAATGTTGAGGACCTCGCTTGCCCGCGAGAATCAATTGGACATTACCTTTTCTCCTTCGTCCTGTTGATCAGTATACGCAGTGCAGAATGGTAGGAAGCTTGATGACGCTCGGCGAACTCATGAGGAGAATGGATCGGCTGTAGGCGAGTGTGAAATCGGGCTCATGTTTTGCTCAGGGTCTTCCATGTGTGGAGAGAGGGAGATAACGCAAGGGTTCGCTCTGAGCACGTCAAATTTCGCTGAGTTGAGTCAAGACCGAGAATCGGAATGCGGAGGCAAGTGAGGCTCATTTAAGGTATTCGAGACTGACCTGCCGCCTCGATATTCATGCTCTGGCGGCGCACGTACCCGGCTGCATCTTCGACGTCAACTTCGGAACAGCGTCTTTGCACTCACCCTTGCACTCACGATCTTCTCTGCCTTCCCCATCCGCGCATCAATCAACCTTAGACCGTCATCAGACTTCATCGCCGCTCACATTCAATCCTCAAGCTTGCTGCGTCGAGCGAGCTGGCTCCCATCCTCCGACAATCAATCCGTCGAGACTCATCGTGCTGGCTGGCCGCCGCACCACAGCCTCGTTAAATACCTGCTCGAGACGCTCGACCACAGGACCGATACGCAGCTATTCACGATCTGCGTTCATATCGAATTCGTCCTCTCTCGACCGCACAAAGCCAACAATCAAGTATAGGAACATAGCAGCCATGTCATCGAGTCAAGCTTCCACGTCAGCCTCAGCGGCTGCATCCTCCTCGAGCTCCGCCGCCGCCAGCGTCTCAATACCTGACTTCCCAGTGGCTCGCTCTCGTCTTCCTCGTATGCCCAAGATTCTCTACGGAACAGCATGGAAAGGCGACTACACTTCCGATCTTGTCATTCTTGCACTTACCCACGGCTTCAGAGGCATCGACACCGCCGGCCAACGCAAACACTACCGTGAGGACCACGTTGGTCAGGCACTTCACACTGCACAATCCGAGATGGATCTTGACCGTCGTGACGTTTGGATTCAGTCCAAGTTCACCCCTCGCTCGGGCCAAGACTGGTCACATCCTGAACTGATCCCATTCACGCACGATGAACCTGTCGAGGTGCAGGTCAGGAAATCGTTCGCCGCATCGCAAAGGAACCTCCATCCATGGCTGGACTTTGAGCCGCTCGAGAACGTCGCATCAAAAATCACTGCAAATCACAGCAACGATCGAGGAGACCCCGATGCTGGCGTCGAGTATGGTGACAAGAAAGGCGAGGCATACATTGACAGCTACGTACTACACTCGCCTCTGACAACTCTGGAGAGGACGCTGAAAGTATGGGCAACAATGGAGTCCTTCGTACAGCTCGGTCTAGTCAGACATATCGGGATATCGAATGTCTATGACCCAGACATCTTCCAGGCTATGGCGCGCACCACTCGCATCCCACCTTCCGTCGTACAGAACAGATGGCACTACACAACAGGTCACGATGTTGCGCTTCTGTCCCTCCTCAGCCCCGTTCTTTCGCCAAACGACTATAACAATGGCAAAGGCGAGGCAGTCATCTACCAACCTTTCTGGAGTCTTACGGGCAATCCAAATCTCTTGTCATCGGTCGAGGTGCAGGATCTGGCGATACAAAAGGGCTGGACAGCGCAACAGACGGTCTATGCCTTCTTGGCGAGTGGTATGAACATTCCTGGTCTCAACGTCACCGTGCTATCAGGGACGACGAATGAAGATCACATGGCTGAGGCGGTCAAGGCAGTCGAAGAGGCCGGCAAGAATGGCACTTGGAAGGATGGGGAGTTGGACAGGATCAGAAAGGTCGTCTATGGCGAATAGGTGAATGGCTTTATAATCTAAATGCTGCAATACATTGTCTGACCAGTCACGGCGCAACATTGCTACGCTTAAGATCTGATAGGTGTGTGCTGTAGAGCTTAGGTGGAGCGTTTCAGGTATGTGAAGGCTTTAATTAACAGTCGTCGTCGTATCGGAATTTCGACAAATGTTAGCCCTGAGTTTTGCACATTACAGCAAAACGTGCACGTGACGTTGGGAAGTCTGATTGCGGATCGTGCGGGTTCGCTGCTGCATCGCACTCTCGCATATCGAGCTTTTCCTCAATCACTACTAGACTTTCTACCACATCTTCACGATCGTCTACCCTCCATCACCAACCTCGATCATGTTCGCCGCACCGATCCTTAGAAACGCGGCATCGTCCTCGTCCGCCGCTACCGCCTCTGCTTTCTCGCAGGCACACAAATCATACGTCAAGTCGCTCTACCGACGCACGCTTAAGAACTCGCTCGACTGGTGCATTCGCAGGGACGTCTGGAGAGACCGAGCCATCGAGATCCGTGTCGAGTTCGAGCGTCACCGCAACGTTCGCAACCCCAGGGAGCTTGCCAACCTCTTCGAGAAGGCTGAGCGCGAGCTCAAGCGTGTTCAGCACCCCGACCCGCACCGACGTAAGTTTCTGCCACTATCCTGCCTTGCAGCAACAGGCTTTGGGTTGTTGTCTTTCTGGAGTCTACTGGTCTTTCATCATGAGGCCCACCACTTGCACAACTCTACTTTGACGCTGACTGACCAATACTCTCGCCCCTTTTCCTCTTTCAACTGACAATCGCTGATTCCCTTGTTATACTGCACCATTTCACCTACGCAGCCGCCATGTTCGAGGACGGCACAAAGTGGGAGCGTAACCTTCCCCCTCCCATGTTCACCGAGGCCGAGAAGAAGGCTGCCCTCGAAGCGCAACACCACTAGAGTCCCTCAATAACTCACAAAGCGGTCCCAATGCAATACTGAACATATTTCTCAAGATGACAGCAAGTCTGGAATGCACGACGTTGTCTCGGATGTGAGATGCGTTGGCAGAGCCAAACCATTCGACCTTGACATCTGTCGCACAGAAGCTATGCGACGCAACTGTTCGACCATGACCTTCCCGGCCAGTCTTGCCTTTGGGGTTCGCTGCCAAAATCGTTGATCTCGCGGACTCCAGCAAACGCCGTTTCCTCAGTAAAAGTACGAGTTGATAAACACATGGACTCTCAATAAGGTCCGTTCAAGCGGATTCGGACAGAGCAGAGTGCACATCAACGAAGACGGTTGCGAATGCGTATTGCTGAGATGATACAATGAGAGAGACAGATGCCAAGAGAAAGATGCTAGGGAGCGAGCAGAGAAATGCTACGAACGCCCTTTTGAGTTGCTACATATAGAATGTCATCATCGTCGGCAGCTTTGGGACTGGCCCAAATGGCCTGCACGATTGGTTCGTCCACAATCCTTTGATCGATAAGAGGATCGCGCGCATTGCGCATGTCCCACACCCTGATGTGGCCGTCTTCAGCGCCATGAGCAAAGATAGCGCGCCGCGTTGGATGGAAGGTGCCTCTGCCCAAAGGCAGCTTTCCTTCCGAGTCATTGAGCCAGCCAAACGAGATGACTGGCCTTGAGATGGGTCCATCTCGACCAGTGACGTCAAACATGCGGAATTGATCGTAGTCACGCCGAGCCAGCACACCAAGCATCAGCTTGGGATCGGGGGTGCGTTGCAGATGCACAAAATGATCACTTGTGTTCCAGGAGAATCCCAACCTGAGTGCGGCCAGGTCGAAACCGATAACGGTACCAATGGAAGCGGAGGCGAGGATGTTGGACCGCGAAGAGAGATGCTCCAATGCAACGACAGGCTTGGCGTCGTGGAGTGTATGCAGTCGAAACGTTTCTGCTTTCGTGGACCGTGACCTCCAATGCCAGTGATTCACGATGCCGTCCATGCCGCCGGTCGCAAAGTCAATGGATGAAGGATCATCCGGGTCGGTGCGTGGAAAGTGAGAGATGCTCACTGCGCCCTGAGAATGTGGCCGCTCGTCCAGATGATAAGTGCGATGACCTCGACCTGTACCATCTACGGTGACCAGACTGACCTGACGAGGATAATCATCGTAGCTGCCGACACCAAGGAGCTTCCTTGTGGAAGAGGCAATGCCGCACACCTTGGAGGTCAGACGAGCCACATCTTCAACTCGGTCAATGGGCGAAGACGTACTCTCTGCTTTAGTAGCGCTCTCGAGATCGCGTGCTTGGAAATCGAGCAGCTTGCTTGGAAGTTGGTCGTCCTTTAGACCAGAACGTACGGTTCGCTTCTCGGAGAATGTGGCGATACGGCCTTGCTCGCTGACAACGACGGCTGCGTCGTATGTAGTGGCACGGTTGCGTGCGGATGCTGTGACTTCTAGTGCGGCACTGGCGAGCGGCACAAAGTACTTGATCGGGAGACCTCGAGCCCCTGAAAATGCTCGAGGCATCCTGGGCTGGAACGGGCTGGACGGCCACCTGGGGACTGCAGAGCTTCGATCCGGAGTAGCAATTGCTGAAGGTGTAGCTGAGGACCGGCGTCGGAGCAGATCCTGAAGAGGGATGTCTTCCTCCGGATCAGAATCCGTGCTGACGAGCTGCGTCGCGTTGACGATGCGACTGGAGAGGGCATCGTCGTTACCCTTACTTGGTAGCAATTCCGATAGCGGCTGGTCATCCTCGTCGCTGCTACTCTCTCCATCTTCGGACCTATTCTGACCTTCAGCTTCAGGCTTTAACGCCGGTTCAGCAATCGTGGCGTCCTGCGTTCGATTTGATGCTGCTGTGATTTCGGTGGGGCCTTCCAGGACCGAAGATGCCGACTCGTCGTCTGACAATTGTTCCAAAAGGAGAGCCAGCTCTTCCGCCTGTCGAGCCTCTTCCAGCAAGGCCTGATCAGGCTGTTCAGCCTTTGCGTTAGGCTCCGGAGCCTGTTCGATCATCGACCTCAAGCCGCTCAGTTGGGCAAGTTTGGGCGAGCATATCTTGGCGAATTTTGTTCCGGCAACGACGCCTTCCAATGCTGAAGAAACACTTGTTGGGGAGGGTCGATCGTACTGCGGCTTTGCCGGTATTGACGCAGGCGGTGGCGACGCTGAGGGAGTACGAACATCATCCAGGATATGGCCAACAGAGGTGCTTGATTCGGGTTGCACGCTGAACGATGTGCCAGCATCTAGCTCAGGAGGAGCGCCGCTCTGTCGATCGCCGGTCGGGCTGCTCTGGTCGTTGTCGTTATGTTCTGCCTTGATACTACCGCCAAGCATGTTTTGACGCTTCCATTCGTTGACCTCTGACCAGGTAAGCTCGAGGATCCGGGGTCCAAAAGTGACAATCAGATTGGATAGCGCTAGTCGGGCGTAATGGCCAACATCGTCCTCTTCATACAACTGCTCTGATCCACAAACAAGAAGTGGGTCAGTTGGTCGCAGCGCCTGTTCAGCTTGGCAAAATTGACCTAGCTGTAAAGTATTCAGTTGACAATGCGTAAGCTCCATAAAAGCGTTGCGTGTATGCTTGACGAGGCCTGCGGCATACCTGCGATTGTCAATCACTTCCATGGCGCGTAAGACGGGCATCAGATCGGGCAGCAACTTTGCTACACATCCGTAGACTTCAATGCGGATATGGAGAAGCCTCAAGAGACGCTCAGGGCAATTGCGAAGAGCGAGGCATAGTATGTCGCTGTAGTTGCTGGAATTTGATAGTCGATTTTGGCAATCTGCGCGGGCTTTCTGCGTCTCTTCGATCCTGATGGCGGCCAGCTGTTCCCGGAGCAGTGGAATCGCATCGAAAGGAGTTGGGCCGAGATTCGCATCTGAGATCAGACGCTCTGCAAATTGTCGGCTCTGTTGCGACCAGAGTCGAATGTTGCTGTCGACGTCGTCCACTGTGACCGAGCGTGTATGCTCTAAATGGTCTCTGATCGAAGCCGCGACAGATGCGGCGACAGATGCTACTGATGCTGCGATAGATGGTGTAGCAGCTGACGCAGAAGATGGCGCGGCTGATGTAGCTTCAGTCCGAGCCTTTTTCGAGGCGGATTGTTGCTGCTGCGCTTGTTGATTCAGCCTCTTCCTCTCCTTCCTGGTCAGAGGCTGGGTCGTTTGTGCTTTCGGTCCACGAGGCACACTAGGACCAGGTCGCTGCGGCAGAGATGCCGGGCGTTGCGGTAGAGATGCAGGATTCTGCGTTTGTTGCTGAGGTGGACGCCGCGTGTATGCGCGTGGTTGTATAGGTATTGGCCCAGAAAGAACTGGACGGGGTGGTGCTGAACGCGAAGAAGTGGGGCGAGGAGGAGCACTTCTTTTCGAGCTTGACCTGGCCATGCCGATGGTTGGAGGGGCAGAGATCTCCCAAGGTTTGGTTCGAACTTCGTTTTCGTTCGGTTGGGCGTCTTCACTCCGCAATGCCGCCGAAGGAGGAGCGGCCTTGATCCGATGCGGTGGTCTGGGCGGTCGAATTGCAGACGAGCTTGATCCTGCAGATGGCGGCGGTTGGTGAAGACGTGTGGTTCGACCAGTGTTGGGCTGACTTGATGGTGTTGGGCGAGGAACTGATGGCCCAGGAGCTGCATTCCCGGAGGAGATGGAGGAGCCATTCTGCAGGCTTTGAGCGGTCATGCCGCTTGCTGCGCTCAGACGTGCTGATTGCCTAGCAGCGGCCGGATCGAAGGAGCTTAGCCAGTCCATTGCGCAGACAAACTCAGCCTCTGCAGCTGCACAGCACGGTTAGCGGTCCTTCACTGCATGTTGATGCTTCGCGGTGGCAGAGCTGCTGGAGCCCAGAGATGAGACTTTTACTTCACGGTGAGCCCTGACGCCTGTCCCAGTGACAGCTTCCGCGTTCCTCCCGTTTGAGCACGGCTAATCGATGACTTGAAGGCTTTATGCCGGAGAAGGATGAGTACGGTGAGTGATGTTCGAAGTAGGTCTAAGCTTTCTGCCTTTCCTCCACCAAAGCGTTCAAATCTGAAAACCTCAAAAAAAAGTTGAACCCCAGACAAGGGTGCAGAAATTCCTCGGAACGTCACGCAGGTCAGCCCGAGATCCGGATATTCCACCGTGCACGCAACCAGACAGCTTTCAAGACAGACAAAGCATGGTAATCTACTCGCACAACTAACTCAAAGGATGAGTATTAAATTTTGCGGATAGCATGTGCTATGGCGATGCAGGATCCACCCTAACGAATTCAAATGAAACCTCCTCTTGACTCTAGCTCTCTCTTGCGAGCTTCTGCTGCCTGGAGCCGCTTCTCAAGCTGTTGCAGCTCATTGGTCTGTTCCATCAGCACCGACTGTCGATGACGAACACGGTCTTCAATCCTCTTCAGATCGGCATCCCTAGCTGACGTATCGGCTGGCGGTGCTGCTGCTGAGACAGAACTGTGCAATGAGCCGGAATTCGAGACTGGGATGGCAGGCCTGTTTGAGCAACACGTCGAATGTAGAGCAAAGTAGGTGTCAGCAAAGATGCAATTTGCACATGCTTGCGTCTCAGGAAGTGTAGCAGGATGGGATTCGGTCTGGTCGGCAGGCTGGATCATATATGGCATTCGCTCATGTAATGCCGGAGCATTCTCCGTGAGCATTTATAGTGTGGTGGTAGCACGGCTTGCGCCAAAGATACAATGCCAGATCTCGCCGTTCCGTTAGGTCATTCGAGCTGAGGGAGGGAATATATGATGCGATGCTCACAGAGCAGAGTTGGCATTCTTGCCAGCACCGGGCGCAGACTCGCCGTGCTGGGCTGCAATGTCACCAGAGGTAGGCTCAGCTACCGCGCCGCCAGTAGCGATATCCTGAACGTGAACCAATGGGCATGCTTCGGTGTCCACCGAGGAAGGGTCGAACTGGAAGAGTCGGACTTCGGCGTTCTTCCAGGGCTGGGTGCAGTGAATTGAAGGCAAGTGTGCGAAGCGAAATCAAGGTCAGTTGGGTGCTTAGGGCAGATAGAGACGGCTACATAGCTACTTACGTAGGGCTGTTGTGTGATCCTGCGAAGAATATCGCCGTGGGCCATGACAACGATGTCTTGCTCGGGTCTGCTGCGAAGGTACTGACGCACCCATTGGGCACGATTGTTCAGGGTGGTCTCGTCGGCAGCGTAGAAGCCCTGCTTGCTAGTCCAGTCGGGGGTCAAGGGAGAGAAGTCGAAGCCTTGGAGCTCAGGGTCTCGCTCGAGCACCTCCTTGGCGGAACCAGTGTCACAGGGGAAGTCGTTGCATTCTTGCAGCTGGGGCAGGAGCACAACCTTGCCCAAGCCACCCAAACGCTCGATAAGAGGAGCGTAGCCAATCTTGGTGCTCTGCAACGTACGCTTGAGTCCAGACGAGAGAATGACTTCGGCGCGCGATTGCAAGTCCTGCGTCAGAGATGGCAATCGTCCAGACTGTTGCTTTCCGAGGGGTGTCAATGGTGCATCTGGGATAGAGTAGTCGTCGGCGACGTTCTGCATTGAAGATAAAGTTAAATCACAGACATCAAATGGATCAGCTGAAGACGTCGGCTTTGCATAAAGTAAGGAAAGCAGTGACTTACGTGCTCGGCCTGCGAGTGTCGCGTCAAGTAGATACGAGATTGGGGCGCCATGGTGGTCTGTATATGTAGTGGAGTGGCTCTAGTTCGAAACCTCTAGAAAGATGTGTAGACTGAAGACGATGGTATTGAAGAAGAAGACTGTGCAGAGACTTCTTCGCTTGGCTGAGCAGGAATGCAACACTGCACCGCTGCCACTTCATCGAAACGTGGTCGTACGCTTTTGTGCTGGCGGAAAAAGGTCACGTCAAGCGGCAGCAATCCGTGCATAAGAAATTCGCCGACACACGGACCACCTCGGAAATACGCCGACGTTGGGTTGGACGAGCTGCAAGCTACAAACACAATACTGCTTCGTCATGCTGTCTCTCGACGATGAGTGGCTCGACATTAGCTTCACATTCGTTGACACAATCGTTGACTCGAAAGGGCTGCAGCAATCACTGAACTTGAATGCTATGTGTGAGCAAAAGTAAAATACACGCGGGGCAGGCAAAGCAACGGATTTGATCTCTAAACTATGTCTGAAGACGCCGAGACTACACCGCGTATAGGATCCCACACGCAGCCTTCCTTTGCCCAACGCCAGATGAGATATGCACGAAGCTCCTTGTCCAATGGCATGACCGACTTCCATTCCGGCTCCTTCAATGAAGCTGCAGAGTTCGGTAAGGAGGATGACTGCGAGGCCGTTGACTTGCTGTCAGTTACCGAAACGGCCATCCGATGAGCAGTGTCGAATGGGCTGACCGGCTTTTCGCCTTGCAATCCTACGCTTGCACCTCCACCAGCTACGAATATCCTCCAGCTATCGATGGCATATCGTCCAACGCCCGGGTAGATGCCAATGGCTGTATCTGGTGCCGTCCTGTCCCTGCTCCTAAAAACATTCTTCTCGTCGTACGGGACCTCTACCATCATCTGTGACATAGCAATGAGTCGTTTGGCACGAATGTTATGCAGTCCAAGGGGCTGTAAGAGCTCAGTGAGCTCGACCACATCTGCCTGTGCTAAGCTGTGTTCATCCGGCCATTTCTGCAGTAACTCCCAGAAGACTGGCATAGCTGCTCGGCCTTTCGTTTGGTTGAGCAAGCAGGTTGCTACCAGCAGACGAAACACGTTTGGCGTCACCAGCTCCTGAATCAGACCGTAAAAGTTGGCTTGTCGGGGCAAACCATGGACTCGTACTTCTTCGGCAGGGGCTTCCTCTTCAGATCTAGAGCCGGTCTTGCTCTTTCGCGAGGTTGCGCGAGACTTGCGCTTGGACGTAGCAGATCTACTTTGGCTGCTGGATTTTCCTTGGGCATTCTCTGGACTCGCTACTACCTTGTGTCCCTTCGAAGCTTTCGTCTTGATATCTGAGATCGGCACGGAGGCCTGCGCTCTATCCGTGAAGTAAGGTGAAGTCTTCTGACGGATCCTGAGGCTTCGTCTAGTTGCGACCGGTGCAGAAGCCTCTTTCGAGGATGATCTTCGGGTCTTGGCGGTATCTGGGGGTTCGGCGTCAAATACAACTCTTGATGTCGGTTTCCTGGGTGCCATCTTGAACCGCCTAAAGCACGTACTATCGACGAAGCATGCTTACCCGATGCTCGCGGATTATCCTCTGTGGCCTCGAGATGGAATAGTGGATACGCCAGCCGCTTACAAGCTGAGCAAGCTGAGCGCTTGATCTACAACTTCACCCAATAGGTCGAGGTGAAAGCTATAGACATGTGACAGGGATGATGATGATGTTGGAGGCATAGCTTGATGAGTGGCGAATCTCCAGGGTTTGGTATTTTAGACGCGCGGAATTCAAGCGGAAATGAAGGCTGCGAAAATCACAACGCTTATGCTATCAACCTTACTCACAATCCAGAATGGCAGAAGATGATCATAAGGCGTGCATTGGGCATCAAATATCCGTCAGGCTCTGCCATACAGCTTCCAAGGATGAGGGGTATCTATACAAGACATTTTGCGCATCGATGAACAAATTGGCCTACGCTTGTGCTCAAATCAAGGAAGGCGGATGGGACCCGGACCCGTCTGAACGTCGTCGTCGGAGTCCTTGCGCCTCCGCACGGCCTCGATGCCGCAGACGATGAAAGAAAGGAGCAGTCGGACTGAAAGGAAGATGCCGAGGAACAAGTACACTTGAGTGAGGACCATGCCTGCCGTGTCCTCGACTCGCAGACCGGTGACGTTGTAGAGCATCCATCGCCATGTACGATCAATTGACGTGACCATAGCATTGTCAAAGCCCGAGGAAGGCGTACCGACGTACTTGCCAAACACCTTGAGCTGGCATGCTGGATTGATCTCCATGTGAATGCCGTGACAAAGCTCCATAACGAGCGAGCCACGACGATCCAGCTGCTTGAGACCAATTCGATCCTCTAGGTAGATGGAGCTCTGTCGGAGCGGGGTAGGCTCATCAACGTTGCCGTCCTGAGCCGAGTAAGTCTCGTTGCGGATGGGGTAGGAGGCAAACCACGAAGACTGCTTGGGCTCAACAGTGACATCCTTATCGAACATGAGCATGACAAAGTTCTCGAGCGAGGCAAGGTTCTTTGCGTAGGTGGCATTGGTTGTTTCACCTTCGTTGTTGATGTCCTTGATGAAGTCGTTCTTCTCCAAGTAGGCAGCAAACGCTTTGGGATCCTTGGGGTTGCGGTAGTACTGGGCCGAGACGAGGTGCGACTGGGCGTAGTCAGTGTAGACGCCGCCACGTAAAGCTGCTTCGGCGACCCGACAGAGCAAGTCGGTGGGGCCACATGCGGGCAAGTCGGCGATACCCATGTGTTGGCTGCCGAAAGTGACAAGGTTGCGGACCTTAGGAGTGTTGCAGCGTTGTACGTATGCGCGAAGGAACTGTCCACCTTGAGAAAAGCCGATGGCATCAAAGCCATTACGGAGCTCGTCGACCGCGGCGAGCTGCTCGCATGCCTTCTCTACCTGATCATTGACATGGCCGAAGAAGCCTTGCCTGCGGTCTTCTGAGTCGTTGGTAGGATCCTGAGACACAGAGTGGACGTAAAGGCCCGGGAACGCTTCTTTGAGCTGGGAAATGAACGCATCGATGCCCTCGGAATGAGCGCTATCACCAAGACCGTGCCAGATGACGAGTGGGTGTGGCTTAGGCAGTAATGAGAATGGAACGGCTTCTGTCGGGGCAGCAAGGAGTGCGATGGAGGCGACGAGCGTCGCCAAGAGGCCAGCGATGAAAAGACGCATGATGGAACGTGATGCGGGCTGGGATGCGGTATCCGGGATGAGTGGCTGCTGCTTGTACGATACAGAAGTGTTGAAAGGATGATGCTCAGCTGATATTGCCCGTCTTCTAATGTCTTTCTTGGCTCCTTCTGCTTTGGTGACCGAGTCGGAGTATGATGAAGATGGTGGTAGCACGGCGGAAAGATGATGATGGTGCGGATCCAGGACTTCAATCGGCATGCGGATTTGATGTATCCGAGCGAAAGAGCTGGGCTGAGCTGCTGCTTTCGGCGCGGCGTAATTTTTGAGAAACATGCCGATCCTAAGAAAAGCTGCAGGGTCTAGATCGACTTTTTCGCAAGTATCTCTCGCCCGAGATGCTTTGTTCCCGCTCTTCGAAAGCACGCGTGAGCTGGAGAGACAACGCTCAAGCCAAGAAATGCGCTGGCTCGGCGGGAAAGCAACACATCAACTCAATTCTTCGACATCTTCCGCACTTGACCTTTCATATTAACTTCCTCTTCCACATCAAGCTCTTCACCACGCTTCTGTCAGGCGACTTCACAACTTTAACAAGCTTTCACGATGACGTTCAACAACCTGACGCTGTACACCACCTCAGCGGTTCTAATCCTCGATACCGATGGAAACCGCGTCATCGCAAAGTACTACCAACCACCGCACGCTGCCAACTTCCTGTCGACTGCGACACCTGCACAACAGAACGCTGTTTCGTCCACAACACCACAGCTTTCGGCCAAGAACCCATTAGCGACGTTGAAAGAGCAGCGCGCCTTTGAGAAGGCCATCTATGACAAGACAAAGCGTGCGACCGGCGATATCATCCTCTACGACTCGCATCTTGTTCTCTTCAAGACTTCACTCGATGTCATCTTCTACGTCGTTGGGCCTGCAGCTGAGAACGAGCTGATGCTCTCAGGCTTGCTAGGAGCATTCTACGATGCTACCAGCATGCTTGTCCGTCACCAGGTGGAGAAGCGCGCTATCCTCGAAAACCTGGATTTGGTGACACTAGCATTGGACGAGACAGTAGACGATGGTATCATTCTCGAGACCGACAGCACAACCATCGCATCACGAGTCTCTCGCCCACGACCAGATGTCAACGAGATCCAGATCAACGAGCAGAGTGAGTATGGGTCGTTTCTCTGTAACAGAAGAGGGGTCTATCTCTGCGGGATATGCGTAGCTTCATGTCCACGAGCCAACCTCATTGTTTCCTGTTCCCTTCTGGTTCTGTCTGCGAGAGCACT
Organism: Pseudozyma tsukubaensis; assembly: GCA_001736125.1. Lineage (NCBI taxonomy): Eukaryota > Fungi > Basidiomycota > Ustilaginomycetes > Ustilaginales > Ustilaginaceae > Pseudozyma > Pseudozyma tsukubaensis. Next base: position 55,887 of record MAIP01000092.1, on the reverse strand, counting down.
GACGCTGACGCCCCCTCTTTTGATCCATTTGCTCAACCTTGTCCGAAATCACAGCCATCATGAGCGCATACTCGAGTCTCAAAGAGCGAGTAGCACAAAGAATCTTGCAAGGAGGTCTTTGAACCATCATGACCAACATTTCTTTGCCTGCGTCTGGCTGCCAGTGCTGAAGATGCTGACCTCGCTTTCTCTGCATGCATTCTTCGTCGTACCTCCACCGCTGTGCAAAACGCGGTTCCCGCAACACTCACACCTGTACATTAGTAAAGCATACAATCTTGCCTCCAAGCACTTGCCTCTCTTCGTAGTAGACCAGTCTTGACCAAAGACTCAAACTGAGCAGCTCGGTATCGCGGCCGAAGATCAGACACGAAGTGTTCACATGACAGAGGCAATCGAAGAAAGATTGACGGCTAAGGGCGGTGGAAAGATACCATGCTGACCCTGCCCGATTTCTTCAAGATTCGTCATTGCGAGTAGCCGATAGGAGGAAGGCCTAAATTAGGGCGTTGCATGTTCGCGATCTCGAGGCAGAGTTACGGTTGTCAACTCTGCGCTCTGCTCAGCATGCTATTCCTGGAAGCTTTCGGTCGTGACGCGCAAAGTGATTCTTTCTCGCTTGCTGGCTTCTGGCCAGACTCAACCCAGGCTGTCAGTCAGTCAGTCAGTCAGCCCGTCCTGCACTCTGAAAGCCCACATGTTCACTCTAGCAAGCGACGCGTTGGAAAATCGAAAGAATACTCTGCTTGTCTGGACCTGCAGCAGCAGACTGCAGCCATGAGGCGCTTGACAGCGGCCCTGATTTCGGGATTGGCTGTGTCTGTTAGCTGCTGTGCCGAAAGCTCCTCTCACAAAATCACGATTCGTGAGGCTTCCGCGATTCAGCTGTTCATCTGAGACACTCGATTCGAGGATTCCGCTGCATTCCAGTTTGCTCAACGCCTATCTTGCTTTACTTTCATCGCCTTGATAACCATCGTTTCATCACCACTTGGCATCACACATCATCCACTCAACATCGACCAGCACGTACCCGTACCACACATCCAGCCAGCAATCATATCACTTACTACTACCTCTTCGCGCCGGGACCATGCACCGTACTCTGCTTCCAGCTCTATCTTCACCCTCATCATCGCTCAGCAATACACTTTAGACGGATGCGCTTCTTCTCCATTCATCCCTCTCGGCTTTTGAGCGCTACGAGTGACCAGTCATGAGTCAACAGGGCGCTCGCAGAGCTACTCAATATGGTAGCCAGGGCGGTGGTTCCACCATCAACCAAAAGGCCGCCCTGGCTTCCGCCTACCAAGAGCTTGGCAAAGAGCTGGCCTCTTCCAAACTCAAAATGGTCGGCAACTATACCCTTCAGCGTCCCATTGGTGAAGGTACCTTTGGCAAAGTACGCCTTGGTCTTCACCGCCTTACCAACACACGAGTCGCCATTAAACAGATACCCAAGGCGCATTCGGCCAGCCTTACTCGCGAGATTCACCACCATCGTCGCCTTCACCACCCAAACGTCATGCAGCTCTACGAAGTCATTGCTACCGAACAGTACATTTGGATGGTCAGCGAGCTCTGCGCAGGCGGCGAACTTTACGATTACTTGGTCGAACACGAGGTGCTAGCAGAACCCGAAGCTCGCAGGATCTTCGGTCAGCTTTGTCTCGCCGTTGCTTACGTTCACAGCAAAGGCATCGTACATCGCGATCTCAAGCTCGAGAACATCCTGCTGGATGAGAGATGCAATGTCAAGCTCGGCGATTTCGGCTTCACCCGCGAATTCGAGCGCAATCGTCTCATGGATACATTCTGCGGAACCACTGGTTATGCCTCCCCCGAAATGCTGGCTGGCAAAAAGTACACGGGAGAGCAGGTAGACATTTGGTCGCTCGGCGTCATCCTGTATGCACTGCTGTGCGGCGCTCTGCCGTTCGATGATGACGACGAAGCGGTCATGAAGGAAAAGATTCTGCGAGGTGACTTCGAGCTTCCGGACTGCCTCTCGGAAGAAGCTCAGAGTCTTGTCAGCTCCATCTTGCAGCAGGATCCGCTCAAACGTCCTAGTATTCAGGCTATTCTTGCTCATCCTTGGTTCACAAAGATGATGATCCAGTCGCCAATGTCAACGGTGGAAGAGGATGAGACTGCTGCCCATTACTTTGACATCGGGCCATCCGTCCAGTCCCCTCCCGCAAGAGAGCCGGTGCAGGACCAGACTGACCAGAACGTTGCGTCAGGTGCTCAAAGGCTGGTGAACTCAACTACACAACCTGTCCTTACAGCGCCTTTCAAAGCGTCTGGCGAACCACACCAACAGCAATCTTCAACATCGGGGGTCTCAGAAGGCAGCTATCACTCTGCTCGCAGCGATAGCGAGTCAAGCGGACGCCGCTCCACCAACACGGACCTTACCGATCCCACCACCGCCGACAGCCTCAGCCGCGCAGGTGAAAGCGCAGACCACGAAGTTACGGGCGGTTCCGCCATCGAGTCGCCCGATGTATCGTCTCTTGCTTCCGCCACATTGCCAACCTCGACGTCCTCGCAATCCAGCAAGGCTGCCATGGGCCTCCACCGCAACGAGTCGCAGTCTACCATCAGGCGCTTAGGCTCCAACGGTAGTGATGCTTCCCTCGGTACCGCTTCCAAACCGCCAACACGATCCACCTCTACGTCGCTGCCGACACATCACGAGTTGCCCGCTTCGTCGGATCAGTCCGATGATGTCATCCTGCCCGTGTTCCAATCAGTCCCGCTGGCCAAGCGAGGCTCTCAAAGCTCCTCACGCGGGCATCATCGTACTCCATCGAGGACTAAGCGACGATCACTCTCGTCAGGCGGCCTGTCTGATCATCATCCTCCTTTGCTTGGTCGCAAACCGGTCGACTACACCTCTCAGCTTGCTGATCTTCAGCCGGCCAACTTCTCCACAGCCACGGAGCAGAATCTGTTGCATCAACTCAGCACTCTCGGCATGGATGTCGGTCAGATGGTACACAGCGTTGTCACGGATGCATGTGACACCAGTGGCGCCATGTGGTGGATGCTTCTGCGCAAAGCCAGGGATCGTCGACCAGAGCAGCTTCCAGCGAGTCCTGCCGTCGCAGACAGCATCAACACGACTGTTGATAATACCCCCTCTTTGGCGCCGACTCTGCAGCAACAAGAGCCAAGCGTCGACAGAGCGCCAGCAAACGCGGCAGCGGTCTTGCCGCCGCCTGTACCCGTCAAAGATCCTGCCCGCCAGCACGAAGATCGGCCTCGAACTGGCGACAAGGCAAGGTCGTCATTCACGGCTTCAAGATCTGAGGGCTCGGGTCTCACGGACAGTGGCTATCGTCGTTTGCAAACGGTCGTGTCTCACGAAGAGCTTGACGTTTCCTCTGCGCCTCCTCTGCCCACATCCGCGTCGACTTCCAGCAGCCTGTTGCTAACGCCAACCACCCCGCCACGTAATTCATCGGCAACGCCGTTTACCAGCATGCGGGCCGCAGCCGTTGCAGCCTTACCATCATCGCCACTGGCAAGCTTACAGCAAGATCGAAGCTTGACCAGCACACCCGATTCATCGGGTTCGTCTAGGCCGAGATCGCAACACCGCCACACGACCGCTGGCGCAAGCCCATCGAAGCTTCAGCAGGTCGCCAGCAGTCTCGTTGGCGGCAGCCCATCCTCAGAAGGATCAAAAGGCCGTCGTAGCTCGCAGGCCGATCGACCCCGTAGCAATTCGCTCTCGGTCAAGCAATTCGCACAGAGCGTCCTTGGTACGAAGGACAAAGGTTCCGCCACTCCACCTCCGCCGCCTCCAGAGCAGGTCATCGTGGCCGGCGAGATCCTTCCGCTGGAGCGAGCCAAGAGCCCGACTTTGTTCGGTCGACGGAACACCGTATCAAATGTCAAAGACGCAATGGCTGGCAGGCTGTCGAACCCAACAACACCGAAGAAAGCCCCCGCTGAAGTACCGGACAAGCCTCGTAAGAGCTTAGGCAAGAGGAACACGGAAACCGATGTGGATCGCATCAAGGGGCTAGAGCGCAGCGTCGACTCAGCTTCAAATTCGCCACTGCGCTCGGATTCAGCCAGCCATACAGCGTCGGCCTCCGCTTCTTCCGTTGCTGCTCTTTCGACAGACAAGAAAGAAGGCACTGTACCTTCTGTGTCGCAAGATTCTTTCAGCACCATGTCTGCAACGCCACAAGGTAGCGAAAAGAGCAATGCGCGCGGTAAGGCCGGCTCGTTCTTCATGGCGACTGTGCGTACCTGGCTCGGTGGCGCGAATGATAGACCGGCAAGGAAGACCAAGACGGGCAAGAAGAGCGCAGCATACCGTGGTCTCGGCATCGACGATGGCACAAACCCAACAAGATCGCCTGCAGGGACCCTGAGCACCTCGGGAAGCATATCTACCCTTGCCAACGGAACACCATCAAGAAGCCCGAGTGTGCGCCGTAGATCTGCCCAATACCAGCAACTCTCCGTTGCGCGCAGAGGCGGTGCTCCACGTAGCCCGCATCTTGGCTCCATGAGCCGACGATCCTCAACAGGAAGCTCGCATCAACCTCATCTCGATCTGCCTCCAAACAGCTTCGCACAGAGTATGAGCCGTCCTGGCAATATGCGTAGAATGAGTGCCGGAAGCATCACTCCGACTGGGACCTTGTATGGCGACTATCTCCATGAATTGGGTGGACCGGCCACCACCTCGCGTCACAGCCGGCCCTCAAGCTCGCACTCGGTCGCCCACTCCGGCGCAGGTCCTCGTCCAGGTCTGCATGGCAAAGCTGGCTCTACGGGCAGCACGAGCTCGCTTTACCGCCCTGGCCAGGCTGGAAGCAGCTATTCGACAGGGAGCGGCCGCCGACACCCTCGTCCTAGCCACGATGGAAGCACAATGGTGCGGCGGCACCGCACCTATGCTTCGTCTTCTGGCAGCCCGAGTCGGCGCAACTCGTTCCGTCATGATTCTCGGCCATCCTCCATCAGATCGCGTGGCTCTTCGCCTGGGCGTGCAATGGCTGGGCTTAGTGAGCTTGAAGCAGATACCGATGCCGACGGCGATCTGGCTGCCCCCGGCGCTCGGCGATCCACTCGCAGCACGCCGCGACATTCTCTCGACCAAATGCGCATGTCAGACGGTCGCAAGGTCAGCGACCACATCGAGCCAATGCATCACCAACATCACCAAATTGCGGCTCAGAGCATCTTCGTCGCACACAAAGCGCGTTCGCCATATGGCCCACCTTCGGCGAATCCGCATCTGCATGGCACTTCAAGTCGAGGATCGGCCTTGTCTGTAGGTAAAGCCGGAACAATTCCTTCGGACCCTGCCCTTTCGGCTGGTCCAAACAGCTCCACTGGGCTGCCAGCGACAGGCACAGGCACATGGCGGCACTCTTGGGGTCGACCGCCGCCTTGTTGGGCTGGTCCGGTGGATCCGCCACCCGTCAACGCTGTCAACGGCGGCCGAGGAGGAGCTGCTGGTGCCGCAGATGGATTAGACGGTAAGCCGAAGCTTCGAGATGTCTTTGCGCACAGGGATGATGACGACTGGACCGACGAAGACGAGGAGCCATCGTACTCTGGAGGACTCGGTCAGTTAGGCTCCTTGTCATCCATGTCAAGCAACGTCAGTCGAGGGGGAGCAGCAATTGCTTCGTCATCACCATACGCAACACGCAACTTTGCAGCGCTCGTTAGCGGATACTCAACTCAAGGTAGTGATTCGGTTTCCAGCGCAACGGCTAGCGCTTATCGTGGGGCAGCACCCTTCTCATCTCGGTACGCTGGTGTTCGCAACATCTTCCAGCCACCTACATCCGGCTCAACCTATTCTGGGTCGGGTTTCCGCTCGCAGCATCCAGTATCGCTCAGCCTCGGCAACGAGTTCGCACCCAAAGTGCTTTCAGCAACGCTTCATTCGCCGACCAAGTCCTCCGCCGCCAGTACTCTTGGCAGTTTGGACGAAACGGCAGCCACCGGGTCTAGACAGACGCAAACGACCACCAAGGCTGAACCGGCCATGCCGACATCACAACAAATGCAGCCTCAATCAAGCAGCGGCGGCAGCCGCATCACAGCATCCTTCCACAAACCTGTCCAGATCATCGAGGAGGAGGAAGAGGATGAATGAGCTTGGTCCTACTAGGTCTCTGAGTCGCCTGAGGCTTGTAATATGTACGAGCTACTTTCACTTTTCGCAATATACCCTGTGTCTGACCCTTCCATCCCGAAAAAGAGTGTGTGTTGCCTCATCGAATCATCGTTCCTCTGATGGCGCATCATGTCTTTGTGAATCGAGGACTCGCGGAACACCTTTTCGAGCTGCTCAGGAGTGGCGGGGACGTTGCTCTCATCGCGGCCCTCAGCGAAGCGATCAAGGTTGGGATCCGTGCAGCCTGAGAGGTAGTCAGCGGAGGTCTGACACGGGTAGTCCTTGAAGCCGAGGTCGAGGAAGTACTGACGCGCCTTTTCACGAGGACCAAAATAAGCGCATCGCTCGTCGTCAATAACCATAACCTTATCGAACTGCTCGTAGATACCTTCACCGGGATGATAGAGCGTGACGAAAGTGGTGAGACCGAGGATGCTCGTGAAAGCTCGCATGCACTTCGCGTAGTCAAGATCGGTCAGACCTTGAGTTAAACCGTCCCACAGCCTCGAGTTGACTCGCGTCAAAAGGAGCCCGAGGTTCAACACCTGTCAAACAGCGCCACGCGTGTCACGTTAAAATCGTTCGTGCATTAAAGAGATCAAGAATGATAAGATACAGTGCACGCGTAAATTGATCATATCCCCTCGCCGTCAACAAACATCATCGCTTTACACCACATTCTGCTAATCAACATGCCTTCTACCTTATATCGTTTGAAAGCTCTCGATCCAGGCTAGATGGTGGTGTAGTTTATTTGAGTCCAACAGCAAATACTGAAGTGTCAAAAAATGCGAACGCGACAAAAGACATTTGATCAATTTGTTGCATGCTATATACATGCACCTTAGTACTTGGTATGGCCGCCTTTGGCCCTAATGACTGCAGCGATCCTGCGTGGCATGCTCTCTATGAGGCTTTGACATTCTGTCACCGGTATCTTGTCCCACTCTGCGAGTGGAAGCGCTTCTTTCAAGCCTTTCCTTATGTTGCTGACCGTGCCAATGGCAACATTACATTGCTGTGCTATCTGACGATGTGTGAGCCCATTCCTGAGCTTCTGGACGATCTCCTTGCGACGCTGTATGCTCAGTTTCCTCATGATGATGGTGATATGGATATGGTCGCAAAAACAGGTTCATACACACTCTACATGCGCTGAAGTTGCTCTGTTTTCCTTCGAGAACGTTCCTTAAGACCCACACATCATTATGAACAAGCGGCTGTATGGTGCTGCGTGATGCGACAAGTGGGCAATGCAATAAATTGATCAAGAAAAAAGGAAAAATCTCTTCTTAGGTCAGCGCACTGCACAAGCGTTGAGCGTCTCAAAAGACTGCACAGAATTGTAGCCTGGGTGAAGGGCTTTCTAACGGTATAGGATGAAGGGCGGTTGCATTAACTAGGTATGGTGTAAAGTGATGATGTTTGTTGACGGCGAGAGGATATGATCAATCTACGCGTGCACTGTATCTTATCATTTTTTTTGACTTCTACTTCGGTGCGAGATACATCTTCGAATAACAGCGAGAGAGAACACAAAGAATGGTAGGCATTGCAGAGGAATACAGGCCTTTGAGTACAGCAAAGAGAGCCAATTGAGCAGGAAGAGCTATCGAGAGAAGTTTTCCTGGCAACATGAAAGACAGGGAAAGGAACACGGCGAAAAAGTATTTGGCAAATGCAAAACCTATGCTGCAACGCCATCAGAGACTGTGCTGCACGCTCTTGCCGCATCTCGGCCTTCCGACAATGCGAGTCTGCTCCTTTCCGCAAGTGATAATTGCTCCTTGCCAAGTCAGGCCGAAAATCGTTTCGCACATTGCATTGCTGGGAATGATCGAGAGATGAGAAAAGCAGACATCGCAATCAGGAGTGTAGTGTGCAAGATGTTTCACAGATTGAGTGTAGCGTGTAATTGTCTCTCAGAGATCGCAGACTGCCTCTGAAGCGCTCGAAGTGTGCATCGTGCAAAGAGAGTCACAGAAAGACGAGCGATATGTGTCTGAGTCAACGCTAGAGTAGCTTGAGTACGGTATGAAGCTCCACGACAACAGCGCTGCTCGACATCAAAAGTTATAAGTACGAGCTTTCAAATGAGCTGATTGAGTCCATTCATCATCAACTCATCTCACCGGCTCCCCCCACTCTCCTCTCTCCCACTCTCGCACTCTCCTGCCCCTCTTCGCTTCATCTCTGCCCCTCCTCGTCCCCTCACTTCCTCCGCCCCTCCCCGCCCACACACACCGCAATGTCTGCGCACAGCCGCCGTTCTCCTCCTCCTCCCACTGTGGAAATCGATTCGGTCTCCAAGGTCTTCGTTAGGAAAGGCGTTGAACACACGGTCACCCTCTCCGCCCAGCATGCCCATTTCTTTGAGGACTGCAATCTTTTCGTCACCTCCTGCCTTGGCGTCCGAGCCAGCACCAAGTCGCTTGTCGCTCCGCCCTTTGAGCTCCAGTACCTGCACAAGCTCGTCTTCGGCATCGCTCCCTCCGGTTTCGTTATTGACCACATCGACCGCAATCGCCTCAACAACGTCATCAGCAACTTGCGCGCTGTTCCGCCCATCATCAACTCGCTCAATCAGACTCGGATTCGCGGCAAGTCAGGGTACACCGGCGTCATCAAGTCAGGCCGTGGCTACAGAGCGATGTTTCGGAGCAAGTACATCGGTACTTTCGACACTGCCCGCCAAGCAAAAGCGGCACGCATCCAAATGGTCCTCAGGGAGCTCGGTGCAGTAGCAGCTGCTTTAGAGTCGGACACAGACTTATCGGACGACGACTTCATTCAGGCCGCCAAGGTACCGGCCCCCAAGCGCAAGAGCAAGCCCAAGCGTGGTGAAGCCCCCCGTGGATGCGTTTACAGGCGTCCTAATGGCCGTTGGTGCATTGAGCTGGGTCACAAGTTTCTCGGTGCATTTGTTAGTGAGAATGAGGCAAGAGCTGTTTTGGCAAAGGCAATTGAAGCAAAGATGCGCAAGGTTCAGGAGGAAAATGATAGTCACATCGTTGCTCGGACAGAGGATGGCATTGCATACTTGGAGGCTATCAGCGGAGAGAAGGTTTTGGTGGATGATGATGTCTATTGGCGGTTTCGTTTGTACTCTGTTCACATGCATAAGTATGGCTATCCTGTAGTTAGTTCACAGTCGCTTCACTCATTGGTTATGGAAGTTGAGGATGGCCATGATGTGATTGATCATATCTCAAGGAACAAGCTGGACAATCGTCGTTTCTTCGTTCTGCAACTTACGCGACAAACAATCGCAACAAGACTGCAACGAACAGAACAGGTAGCGTCGGAATCACAGAAAGGGACAACGGTAACTTCACGGCTGCAGTGCGGGACACTACTGTCTTTCCTCCTCAACACTACTTCCGCACTTTTGACACCAAGGACGATGCCATCAAATGGCGCGCTGCTGAGTATCGCCGCCTTTACCCTCAAGATTAGAAGTGACTTTACGCTTTTTCGCACTTGCATGTCTCGCATTCTTTTCGCTGTCTTTCTTTTGGCTTTCATCTTGTCGCGTGTCCACTGTCATTACTCGTTAGTTTGTCGCGCCGCACACTCACTGTCTTTACTCGTTCGCTAGTCTTGTCGATTTCATCCTGTCGCGTACTCATGGTCTCCACTCGTTTGTTCTCAGCGCCGTGTCTTTAAGATTTCGCTTCTAAGTTCCGCTTCATCTCGTCTCGTTGTCACTGTCTTTACTTGCTCGCACACTCAGAAAAGCACCAAAAAAGTCTATTGAAATCGAAGTGATCTTTCTATATACAGAAGGCTGTGAGGCAATTAACGATTGGCGTATTTGATAAAGCGAGAAGCGAGAACAGTGACGATGGCGTTGAAAGCGACAAAGACAATAACAATACCAATGTTGCGACCTCTCTGGGAAAACTTGATGTTCAAGCCAGCGTAGAATTCGTCACCTGTCGAGTATTGGCAGTAGCCACAATCAGCGTTCGCGTTGGGGTTGGAAAGGTAACCGCCGAATGCGTTGACGAAAGTGTCAGCCCAGTCGCGACAAGTCTGGCCGTTAGGAGGCTGGAAGACAGCGAGCTCGCTGCCGCTACATCTGACGGGCAGATCATGCATCTCGTTGGTGATAAGGCTCGATACTAGGTAAGTCAAAGGATTGGCCCAATAGAGCCATGACTTGAAGAAGTGGGGCATGTTGGGGTATGGGATGGTGACACCACAGAGCAAAGACATGATGACAATGAGGAAGGGGTTGAAGAGCGAGGCGATGTAGACGGATGGCGACAAGGCAGCAAGGGCTTGACCGAGGGTGACAGCGAAGAGCTCGGTCACCAACATCATGGCAAAGAAGTAGCCAGCCCTGTCCGAAGCAGTCTGGAAGCCAGAAGGGTAGTAAAAGAGCACAAAGTAGACCACGGCCGAGACGATGCCGAAGGGGATCTCTTGGATAAGCTGGGTGATGGCGAAGACGGTACCGCTGTACATTTTACTCGAGTCTTCTCGAATAAACGTGGATCGTGCCATGATGAAGTAGGGCTCGATTTGGGCCAGGATAATGGCAGGAAGGACGGTGGCCATGAAAATACCGAAGATACGATACTGAAGCGAAGCAGTGGTGTTGCTGAGGTTGAGGAAGCATAGACCAGTAACCAAGGCAATGGCAGCATGTTGGAACAGGCGAGTGAACTGGTAATCTGGCTGGCGCCAGGTACTGAGCAAGGCACGCTGCAAAACCACCTTGACTTGGTAGACGAAAGGCGTCGCGTACTCCGTGCTGTGACTTTCTTCTGACTGGCCTGTGGTCTTCTCGGAAGCGCTGCATTCCCTCTTGATCTTCTCGATTTCCTCCAGGTTGCGTTTGCACAGATCTGATTCCCTGTACAGGTCTGACCACGGTCGGTTACCCACCCGCTTCATGGATCCAGCTCCAATTGCATCCAACATGTACTCTGCCATGTTAACGTTGTCAGGACACTTTGCACCGCGCTCCGCGAAATAGTCCACGATGTGTTTGGCATTGGGTCCAATAGGGCCGAAGTACACGCACTTACCGCCACGTTCAAGCATGAGGAGGCGGTCGAACTGCTCGAAGAGGAGGGCATTCGGCTGGTGGATGGTGCAGAGGATAGCTTGACCAGAAGCAGCCAGCTTCTTGAGGAAACGTACAACGTTGTAGGCAGTTTGTCCATCGAGTCCTGAGGTAGGTTCGTCAAGGAAGAGGAGAAGATCCGGGCGAGCTGCCAGTTCAACACCAATAGTTACTCTCTTACGGTCACCAATGCCAAGACCGAATTCAGGGATACCGATCATGGCGTCAGCGATGTCCTGCATCTCGAGAAGCTCGATGATGTCCTCCACATAGGCGTCCTTATCAGCCTTAGGTACGTGGTGAGGTTGGCGGAGATAAGCACTGAATCGCAGAGCCTCGCGGACAGTAGCAGTGCCTTCGTGGATGTCTTGCTGCTCAGCGTAACCACAGCCACGTTGAAACTCGATTCCGATGGGTTTGCCGTCGATGAGTCGGTCGCCAGTGATGACACCGATGGATTTGCGGTCGGCCAAAACGTCGAGGAGGGTGGTCTTACCGGCTCCGGAGGCACCCATTAAGGCGGTCAGAGTACCGGGACGACAGAAGCCAGAGACGCTGTCGAGGAGTTTGCGTTTGCCGCCCTTGACAGGTACGGTGTACTCGATGTTTTCCCAGGTGAATGGCTTGGCCTCTACATCGAGCTGTTTGCTAGCGTCCTTCTCCTTCATCGACATACGTTCCTTGAGTCGATCGTTGAGCTTCTGTTCCTCCTTGTTCGGCTTCTTCACAATGGTCAATGCACTGGAGAAAGAGCCATGCTGGAAATACTCGATCGCAAGCATCGTAACGGCAACAAGCCCAAAGAAGAAGACACAGGTGACACCAAAGTAGAGCCATAGCTTGCCCTGGTCGTAGCCGAAGCTGGCGCGCAAGTAGGCATTGCCATTCACGAATTGGTTACCGGCAACAGCGCCAGGTAGGGTACAGACTTGGTTCGCGCCCACGTCGTCCGGGTATTGGTTGACTCCTGCTGGATTGCGAGGTACGATGTAGCTGCCGACGCAAGCGAGCGACAGATCCTTGAATTCGTTGGCCATGACCGCAGAGAAAGCGAAATATAAGGGGTTGATGTAGGCGATCCAGAAGAGCCAACGGTACATGGCGTCACGAGGGATGACGTAGCCTGCAAAGACTACCAAGGCCGAGATAATAACGGCGGCCAGACGAGCAGCGAGATCGTATGACTGGCAGACTGTTCCAAAAAGTCGGAACAAGGCCGACATAGCAAGGTAGCCCACTGTTTAAATCACAAAGAAGGGGTTCAATGCAAGAAGACTAGGCGTCAGTACTAAGCTACTCTCGGATGATCGCGTTAGAGGGAAGGATTGGACACAAACTGTATACGATGATGAAAAAGGTGAAGAAGGCACCAGCTGTACGTTGGAGACCCGCCATGAAGTAGAGAATGATGCTGAACAAGAGAATTCTGCTGACCGAGAGCGGGATATCGGCGAAGAGCTGAGCGAGACTGAGGGCGGAGGGACGATAGAAGGCATAGTTCATCTGCTTGAAAAGGACGGGACGGCCGCCCATTTGAGTCGGCAATTCGTTGAAGGCGGTGAGGGCGTTGAACAGGAGACCAATGAAGAGAACACCTCCTCGAGTGAAAGCACCAGCAGCAGTCTCAGGGAGGTTCAAGAAGACACCACCGACGATGAGGGAGATTGCAATGGTGGTAGCGAATGAAACGAAAATATCCAACCTGTTACCAAGGATCATTTGCATCTGACGAATGGTGAGGATCTGCGCCTGGCGGAAGAAGCTGACGGTGTATACACTCTTAGGTCGAACGCCTTTGTGCTTGTCCTCGAGGACAGCCTCACGGAACTCCTGCTCGGCACTGTGATCCGAAGCAATCTGCGCGTCGTATTCCTCCTTCTGACGCATCATATCTGCGTGGATGGAAGATTCGCGGAAGACCGCCTCGAGCTGCTCGGGGGTGGCAGGAACATTGCTCGCATCGCGACCCTCGGCAAAGCGATCGAGGTTTGGGTCGGTACAGCCAGAAAGATAGTCAGCTGACGTCTGACGTGGGTAGTCTTTGAAACCAAGGTTCAGGAAATACTGGCGAGCCTTGTCGCGAGGGCCGAAGTAGACGCAGCGACCGTCGTCAATGACCAGAACCTTGTCAAATTGCTCGTAGATACCCTCACCGGGCTGGTAAAGCGTGATGAAAGTAGTGAGGCCGAGTATATCGGTGAAGGCACGCATGCATTTGGCATAATCAAGAGCGGTGGAAGCATCAAGACCTCGGGTGGAGTTATCCCAGCCGAGGACAGCGGCCCTTGAGGCCATACACTCTGCGATGCTGACACGCTTGCGCTCACCACCAGACACACCTCGAACTGTAGCTGAACCGACGAGTGTATCGACCGTGTGAGGAATGCCCAGCATTTTGAGGAACGTATCCAAGACCTGGTTGTTGAGAGATTTGATGGTCTGATCAGGAAGACGTTTGCCTGGGCTCTTGAGCTTAAGAGCGAACTCGAGTGTCTGCTTGACAGTCAGAGTGGCGAAGTGAATATCGTCTTCCATGTTGTAGACGGCTTCGCCCTTGTATTTGCGGCCGAATTCCTCGGCGCTGATGCCGCCATACTTGACGTCGCCGTTCACCGCGATGTAGCCAGCGCGCTGATTAGCAATGGTTTTGAGGAAGGTGGTGCATCCCGAGCCGGGACGGCCAACGACGAGCACCATCTCGCCAGGTTTCGCGAAACCATTGAAGTCGCGAAGGAGCTTGCGACCTGTGGGTTTCTTAATTGCCATCATGATCTTGAAGATGGGACCAAAGAAAGTACTGATAACGGCATCTGGGAAAGTACGGATGTTGAGGGCCATCGAATCGTTACCGAGAACCTCGAGGTTAGTCCAAGAGACTCCAATGTGCTTAGACTTTATACCAGCTTGGGAATTCTCAGACTGAGTAGAGCGCAAGTACTCCTTGAGATCAAAGTCATCTTCGTCGTTAGAAGAGGCTTCGACATCCTTGGATTGTCCGTTCTGCTGGAGGAAAGTGTTGGACTGTCGGCTGAGGGAGGTCTCGAGCATAGCAAACTCGTTCTTGGCTTGCTGCACATCAACATGGTGATCCGCATGATTCACTTCGTCGGGGGAATTCTCGCGAGAGATGTCAACGGTGGAGTGGGCGCTTGACGTTGCAGTGGCGGTGTGAACGCCGTGAGCTTCGGGTCCAGCAGGACCAGCAGCGGTGGAAGCACCACCATAAGCAGCGTGTTCGCTCATGGGGGTCGACAGCTATCGGCCAAGCTACAAAGTGCTTCTTTGAACAAGTGGCTGCTGCGTGATCGCGAAATCAGCTCGATGAAGGGGCAGGGATTGGTTAGGTAGTTGAATGGTATCAGCGAAAAAGTCCCAGACGAGGTTCTTATATATGATCTAGCAGACTGCATTGTTGAGCGACATCGAGCTCGAATCGGAAATTGCAGCGAACCTGGATCAATTGCAGATCAGGAGAGGCTCACCGCACAAACAAAGGCACCACGCAAGCACAGCAACGACAAAAAGGCTTGCAGAAGCAAAGGGGAACGATGTTTTGACGATTGACGGAAAGGGCTTCCGAACAAGGATTCTGCTGGATTTCGGCATGCGTCTTCTACCGCGGATCACTTGAAGGAAGGAAGGAATTGGCCGACATGAGACGAAGCTGTATGTCTTAGAATGTGCTCCTACTCTCAAGGCCATTCACAGGTGTCATCATAAGAGATCCGTGTGTGTGTGTGTGTGTGTGGGTTAAGGTACCGCTTCGAAAGCGCTAAGGTTTCGACGCGCGCTGTTGAACAGTTCGGGACGAAGCTTCCGGGCCTTATTGCGAGGAGGAAACAAACTGAGATGACCCGCAAGAACGAGGTAACCCACAAGAACGAGATAAACCACAAGAACAAAGCAACCCACAAGATACTGTAGTCGTTTTAGAACTGCTTGTTCGGTTAGCTGTTTCCGGTCTCCGCGGACAAGCTACGGGAAGTGCTCGCGAGGCCCGAACTCATTGTTGTCCACGAGGACAATAGCATTTATGACAACCAGAGCGGAGAATTCGAGAGAACAGCTTGTCATCTCCTTCTTTGAGAATTTGCAGCTTCAAATGCCGAGCGAAAGAACAACAAACGGTGGAATGAGCATAAGAACACCAAATGTGAGTGAATTGCCAAGCATAAGCTACAATGGAAGGATGACGCTTGTGTGCGCCATACGACACGCAAATTCAGGGCCCGACACAGGGTCACAGACAGGGAAACTGAGCGCGGCAAAAGTGTAATACGGTCGGCAGCCCGGAAAGGGGCAACCGAACAGGAGGCTTCTCCACGGATGTGGGGGCGGAGCTGGAAGTTGTCTACCGAATTTAGAGCCGACCTCTGACTCCTCGCATGGCCTGCATTCCATGTTTCCTTTTTTTTTCCGAAAAGAACGAAAATAACTTCCTCACCAACAGTGTGGCACATGGCCTGTCCTTGTGAGTTCGCAGCGACACACCGTAGTTTGACTATGCTTCCCCCGACGATACCTCCTGACACGGCCGTCAGACTGCCTTACTGGCCTCAGCGCTTTCGTAACAGATGGTGAAAATCTTCTGATTACAGTTTTGACGGTCAAATGCCGATGACATGATCCCAAAGAGCATACCTAGATCTCTATCAATCCTCAATGATGCGCTTTGCATTTCCGTCAAAGTGTGGACCTTGAAGATCTTGCTCTTCGTCTTCCTGCTCGTGTTCCTGGCTGAGACGGCTTTCCAAGTGTTCTACCACGCGGCGGAGTCGGTTGTCTAGGCGGAAGCCAATCCACGCGACTTTACCCTCGCTCCGGCTATGCGCAGATGACGTCGATTCCGAATTGCCAAGCGTGAATTTCGTAACCACCTTGTTCCACATGGCCAAACTCCAG
The DNA here is from genome assembly GCA_001736125.1 of Pseudozyma tsukubaensis. NCBI lineage: Eukaryota > Fungi > Basidiomycota > Ustilaginomycetes > Ustilaginales > Ustilaginaceae > Pseudozyma > Pseudozyma tsukubaensis. Next base: position 39,754 of record MAIP01000092.1, on the reverse strand, counting down.
CCTGCGTGGTCATTGCTTACCCGACGGATCGCTGTAAGAATCCAGAAGAGCTGGTTGCTTGAGGGTGCACTCCGCAATGCATCCAGCTTGCGCTTTTCTGACAGCGTAAGCCAGCCATACGGCGTCGAGATTTTCCGTGTTGCCGTCTCCCTGCTTCTGTCAATCACCCGTCCATCTCGGACAGAAGGTATAGCCGATGTACAATCGGGCTCGAAGCGGAGAAAAGCGTCAAAGATCTCCTGGAACGTCTCGATCCTCCACAGCTGCAGTTGATGTGCCGAAACGTGGTTGTTGCCAGGCTGGTGTTGCGTGACTGCCTCTGCATCATCACCTTCCGTCATCGCTTCAGGAACGACCTCCCACGTGGTAACCTCGGGATGCTCGGCGACGAAGTCGACGGCACTACTGGGCTTACCGTGTCGTGAAAATCCACGAAAGAAGCTGTCAAAGATGGCAATCGTGGGTTGCATCTTCTTCACCTCTCCCGATGGAGCTTCGCTTGTCTCGCGATCGGCTGTGCCGACTCGACACGGTTTTGAGCTCCTTTTGCTGTCACCCGATGCTTCTGCTGCGAGCCGAACCGGGGTCGAAACAAGGTCTCTGAAGACACTAAGTGCATCCGCAAACCGACCTTGTCTTGCGAGACTGTTGATGATGAGGGCGTGCGTGACCTCATCCGGCACCACGTTGATAGGTATGGTACGAATGCCGAGCACCGCTTCGACTGTGTCGCTTCCTTCCGGCTTTGGGCTGCTTTGCGTGGAGTGGGTAGAGGGCATCTCGTTTCGTTCCGGCCACGTGAGAGGTTCGAATGCATCCTTCGAGTCGTATCCAGTCTCGTGCGGCGACCGGGGATCCTTCTTGCCATAGCTGATAGCCGAATCGTGAGAGGCTAGCTCCGCGTACACCAGATTCTGCCGGAGCTGACGATAGACTTCCAATGCACTGTCTACGGCTGTTGCATCACCCGCCTCCGTCTTGTTGGCTCGGCTTGCCGATGCAGCTCCACGGATAATCCACTGTCCGAGTGCATTGTTGACACATTGGGTGTTGAGCTGCTCTCTGTCGCGCATGGTCCGGATCACTCGATGCACGGCATCCCAGCGGTCGAGTAGACAATACATGGTGATCATGATGTTGAATGTGATCTGATCTGGTTCTACCCGACTGACTCGTTGCATGCGATCGAGCACCGAGTGGAAGAGCCTATCAGCACGTTCGAGCGCATCGAGGTGGATTGGCGCGGCATCAGGATCGAGATCCAACCGCTGCAACTTGGACGCTAACGAGGCATTGAGCTGAGCCGAATGCGACTCGATATGCTCTTCCGTAAACTTGGCCATCGCATCGTCGTCCTCATCTTGAGGATGCGGATCTTTCGAAGCTGTGCGACGGGACGGATTGCTTCGACTCACGGTGCGTGTGATGATGTCCAATATCGTGTTGTACGTAGCGAGGTCAGGAAAGTCAGGTCGGGGTCGTCTCGAATCCACCTTCTTGGCAAGCGCGGCCCGTACCGTCGGTGACAACACAGCCGTACGCAACTGATCGAGCGGGTCCGTTGGCTGCCAAGCTGGGCTTTGACGAGCCGATTGCATGATCTGAGGAGGATCAACCTTTCGAGAGTGTTCGTTTGCCTCATGCATCAGCAGTTGATCGAGGACTTGGTCGATCTCGTCCAGGCCAATACTTCGTAGACTCCTTCCAATATGCGCGATGATAGCATTCAACAGCTGAGGAGAGACTACTTCGTCCCATGCTCCGAGTTCTTTGCTCGAAAGAATGCTGAGCGTACCATCTCCGGCTTCTGTGGCGTGCTGTAGTCGAGCAAGGATGCGGCGCTGCTGACTACGAACGTCTGACATGATCCTGAGGATCCGATTGACACCTTTCTTGGTTTTGGTGGCATCGTTGCTGATGAGTCGGATGACTTGACGGCACTCTTGAGGCGTGACAGTCCCATTCAAGACCGCACTCTCTACGAAACCGGATTCATTGCTCCCTTCCAGGTGGGACTGCCGAAGGACGCTATAGGCGAACCACACTTCGTCGGCTGAGCCTGCCTGGAGTGCGACATGAAGTTGGCTCAACTTTTTTGCTCGACGTTGTGACAACTGTTGCACCTCTCCAGCTCGATGTGGTTGACGAAATGATTGTGCGAAGGAAGGAAGAAGAGGGCGCTCTGGATCCAGTCGCAACAGAGCAGGCTGCTTCTTCTTCTGCCCAAGGTTCCTTCGGGGGCGCTCCTTGCTCCTGTTCTGTGTAGGAGAGACGAGGCGATGGCGACTGGGGCCGGCTTCGGCTTCGGCCGATATTGGTGACCTTGCTATCGATTGCGACGACGACGCCTCGCTGAGATGTGGGCGTGACGATCGTGGAAAGCCGGAGGAGTGGACACAGCGCAAGCTGCACGAGCCGGCTTGGTGATGGGCACTAGCCTTGGCAGCCAGTGCCAACGGATGGGAGGAGCGGATGACGCTCATGACATGCTATATCGCCATCTCGGTGCGTGCGGTTGCGACGGATGATCCGGTCAACTGGTGTGTATATATCGTAGCTAGATGGTAGCCGTAGAGGTGAGTGTTCCGCAAGGTCAGTCGAAACGTCAGAATTGAGTTCTTCTTGTCCTCCCTCCACGCTAACCTAAAATCTCAAAAGACGCGTTCCGAATTCCGAGCGTCACTCAACAAGGGTCCACCTTTGATATGCCGAAATGATCCAGCCTTTCAGTGTTTGCTTTGCTCACAATGCAGTCATCAGACATTCAATCGAAACACAACACCAAGGGGCTGGATATATGCTAGTATTGAGATCAACATACCGAAAGCGTGGATCACTTGTTGAGATGCGCCGAATTGCCGAATAGCGTCTTATACATGAAAGCTTCGCTCAAGAGCATTTCTGCGTCCTTGTCTGACCAGCTCTGGGTCGGAAGTGACTGAAGGAACATGATGATGCCCTGGAAGTCCATCGTGCGCAGCTTTTCTGTCCATTTGTGTAGGAAGACCGAGCAGACGTACAGATGGAAGTCGGAGAATGCGTCTGGCCCTTCCGCCTGTGGACAGAAAGAGTAAAAGATTCAGAGCATGGCAGGATTAGCGACTCGAAAAGGGAGCTTTTAGGACCTAAAAAGGGCTGTAATGCTTACCAAATATGTATCCCACATGCGGATGATATTCCGCACGCTCATCTCGCGCATAAGGAGGCAGTTCATCCAGCGAAAGGCGAACTGCATGTACTCGACCCCTTGTTCCTGTAGGTGTGCGTGCAATGGAGCTATTACCAGCGCGAGGCGATTGCACGGAGAGCAGAGTCAGTATGTTTCAGTGATGGATGACGATTGTCAGACCATTGTTGCGTCGGGTACTTCGTTACTTACCATCGATACGAGCGACCAACTCGCCCAACCGGCGTACTTGACGCTGGATGCCGGGCTGCGCAAAGATATAGTTGTCTTGAATCCCATCCAGCAATTTGGACAGACACCAAAATGTATCTGCTTCGATGGCTTCCAAAACATGTGCTGGCAACAGTGCGACATCGAACAATTCGGGATCCGACTCTATGTATGCACTGAGGAAGACCTCAAAGAAGGGGGTTGCCAGGTCGTTGATGCCTTGCACGTACCCACTGGCCGGATGTCGGATAGCCCATACATACAGAATCCTCTCGAGCGCTCTCTGCGTTGCTTGCCGTTGCCATAGTCGAATCCCTGGATTCGTTCGCGGTACGTCGATGTGAATCTGATGCCAGATGGCTTGATCGAGCGCAGCAATGCCTTTTGCGAATGCCAATTCCACTCCTGCGGCATATTCGGCACGTTTGCGTGACAATGTTGAAGCCCGTACCGAGGCAACAGCCGGGAGATAGCCGAGCAGCAACTGCCATACGATGGGGCGCAGCTCGTCGGGAACACCTGCCCACGCTAGCGTCCGAAGCTGCGCGATGTCGACACTCTGTTTCGATAGGCAATTAAGAAGTTGCTGTCTGCGCCTGGATGTACGTACGCTGCGTCTACGTGCCACAATGTAGCTGCCGCCGTTACTGTTGCTTCCAGCGTTCGCATCGGTAGCGGCGTCGATTTCCTTGTTAAAGCTGGCATCACCAGAAGTCGGACTACCAAGCTGAGAGGCAAAGGACGACGCGGTTGACAAGCCTCGGTTCCGGCCTGTGGCTTCTACGAAGCTTGGGCCAGTCATGATGAGGCCATCTCCTGCTGCAGCGATTGGATCGAATGTGAATTCTTGAGCGGTTGGTGTCGGGGCCACGCCGAGTTGGCTGGTGGTGGCGAGGGGCTGCGCAGAGTCCGATGCTTGATCTGAGCTTGGGCTTGGGCGATGCGGTGATGAAGCCCACGACGCAGAAAGGCGTGTGAGAGCATGCGCGGGATCGCGCACCAGCTGATCCATGTCCTTGCGCAGAGATTGGCGAAGATTATCGGCTTCTGCTGTACCAGAACTTGGCTTCCGTGCCATACCTGACGGCCGCCTTCTCCTCACTGTCTTTCCTGTGTCCAGATCTACATCTTCCGTCTCGCTGGTGCTCTCAGCTGCTGTCTGTTCGTCGTCAACGAGCTGAAACCCGCTTCCACTGGCATTATTTTCGGTGTCAAGATGCAGGCCCGCAGCTACTGCCTCGGCCAGATCTGTGGGAGGACTGCCGGCGATAGGAGTGTGGTCGAGCGACTCTTTAGCTGCGTTGTTGGCGGGTTGTCGATCAACTACGGTCCAACTGGTTCGTCGATTGCGCGAGTCACGAAGGGGTATGGGTGCGGAAGCTGTACTTGAGCCTGTCGCTGAGGTACCGACAGCACTTTGTCCGCGAAGCTGCTGCGGTCTTGTGCTGGGTTGCGGCTGTTGCTGTTGCTGCTGAGATGGATTGGTAGACGAGTAAGACGAAGAACGCGAGGAGGATTTGAGGCTTCGTGGTACGTTGGTGCGGGGAGCAATTTGCGTGACGAAGTCTTCATCGTCCGACTCGATGCCCCATGCCTGATCGTCGAAGTTACCTGGCTTTCTCCCAGTTCCTGAGCCGCGCATTGCTGCAGCTGCTGATGATGATGCGGGTGCCATTAAAAGAGATTCAGCATCGAGAGGCACCGAATTTCGAGCAGCGACCCCGAGTCTGGTCAATGAGGCGCTGTACTCGCCGCGAAAGGTAGCTGGCGAGCGGCGTCGTGAAGTCGTCTATCAAGATGATGTGGATGTGAGATATGTTGAAAACCTGTTGCAATCGGCTTCATACTGAACAGTAGCACCTTGACGCATGCTTAAAGGTGTGTTCTTTCGATGCGTGTCATTCTCAGACCTCCGCGTTCCGATGCATGCACAGAATCGCGTCCGTGCGCTGTTTCCAACGACCACGCGATGCAATCTTCTGAAGCTGACCTTCTAAGTTGAGGCTGCTCTCTCACACTATGCAAATCCCCCTACACCCTCCAATCCCAGCCTTGGGAGGACAGACTGGAATGGATGATGCTTGATCATTGTCCCAAAAGGGCATTCTGCAGTATCGGACCGTCACTGCTGCTCTTCGATACATCGTTGGGCAGAGCACATCTGTGATTGTGATAATGGCACAGAGGTTATCCGTATAAGTATACTTATTGAGATCTTGCTGGCAACGATGCTCGCTTAGCTCAGTGGGAGAGCGCGCCACTCGTATACGACGATATGGTGAGGTCGCTAGTTCAATCCTGGCAGTGAGCAAATAGATGCACTCGTGCTTCCTTTTTTTCTTCTCATCTGCGTTGCTTTTCGGATCCTTTGTTTTTTTCCTTCTTGGAAAACGTTCGGGAACGGGAAGTTTATTAATAAAGCGCTTTTCAAAATCAAGCCGAGCCGAAATCTTGGTTGCGGCGGCTGTGCAGCGTTGGTGGTGTTCCGCTTGTGGTGCAGCTGTTGTGCATGAGCAAACGTCACGTCAAACCCTAACCCTTTCTTGAGTTGGAGTAATCTAGTGAACTTCATCTTGTTTGGGTCTGTGCCTCCTCTTCTATTCTCCCCGAATGTACACTTCTCTTTGCATCTGATGGTACGTCTCCAGCCAGAATGACAAGATGGAGAGCAAGTACGAGCAGAAGGAAAGCCCAGCAAGTCTAATCCCATCTCAGGTTGCTCCGTCGGTGCACGGCTATCCTCATCTTTCATCAAGCATGAACACCACTTCGGTTCCGACAAGCTCAGAGGTGCCGGCCTATGAGCCAGCGGCGGCACAGAACCAATCACGCCAACAGTACGAAATGCCCTGCCACCCTTCTCAGCAAAGTTTTCACTACAACGATCGTACATCGCTGCTACCGCGAAAGACCCTTTCACCTCAACAGAGCCCCATGTCGGAAGAGCCCGAGCACGGCCGACCGAGCAGCCCCGCACCTTCAGCTCACGAGATGGTGTTGCTGAGCTCACATGCTTCTTCACATGCTCCGAGCTACAGCGATCTTTTCTTCGACTTGCTCTTTGCCGCCTGCCTTAACACCTACAGCAATGCCGTCTCGCTGGAAGAGTTTGGCAATGTCGCCGCTTTCATGGGTTACTTTACCGCGCTATGGTGGGCTTGGTGGAGTCAAGCTTACTTCGATGTTCGGTATCGACGTCCAAGTCACCATCTGCCTTTCCTGTTCAAGACATGTCAGCGTATCATTCGTGCAGCCGTGCTGGGTCTCTGGGTGGCTTTCTCGACGACGCCTTCGGAGTTTTCGAGGGGCAGCTTTACGAATTTCACGATGATCTATGGTGCGTCCCGTATGGCGCTTGCGCTCGATCATGCGGTTGTGTTCGTCTACGATCTCGTCCGTTGGCGGAAAGGTCATGGTCCAGTCCATGCGAATGAAGGCAACGAGCACCCCAATCACTCACATAGCCACACCCAGGCTGGAGGGTCGTCGAAGCCCCATTTCGACGAACACGGCATCGCAGCCATTTGCAGAACCCACCTCATCTCGATCGCGACACTTGTAGCATCTGGCTTGCTGTGGATCTTGAGTCGCCTTCTGCCTCGTCATGGCGAAGTGACGGCTGGTCTGTTGGTCATGTGGATCCTCGGCGTCGTCATCGAAGCGGCAGGTCAAATTACCAACGAGCTCAGTGGTACGCTCTCGGAGCTTGGTCACAGCGTGCTTCCTGAGCGATTGGTACTCTTTGGACTCATCATCCTCGGCGAAGGCTTCACTGGAATCGCAGAAACACTCAACAAGATCAGCCCCGGTGCCAAAACGCACAACGACATCCTCGGTGGCGTCGCTATTGAAAGCGGGGGTTGGGGAGGGGACACCATCATGCAAGCTATCAGCTGTGTGCTCATCATCATCTTGCAGTTTGGAGGCTACTTCCATCGCGCGACGAACGAGATCGATACAAAATCCGTCTGGATCGTACTATGGGCCTACATCCACGTACTCCTTCACATGTCTTCAGCATTATTGGTGATCGGATTGAAGAAGATCCTGAGCTTCATGAACACCTTGAACGCAATGTACGCGTTCTTCGAAACGCCAACCATCTACCTTCCGAACACGCCGGAATGGCAGAACATCACCTCGGAACAAGTCCTCCTTCCATATAACCAAGGTGGAGGTACCAGTCCTCTGACGACCAACGGAACGCTCGGCGGCATCTCTGCTATCATCTCCGTCATCCAAAGCAACGATGGAGCCAACATTCCTTCGCTCGATGAAGCGCAACGTCTCGTTGCCTCCGTTGCCAGCCTAGCTGGCGGGAACGCTTCAGCACAGGCCCTAGTCACGAAGACTAACACCACGAGCTCTAGCAGCGCCCTCTCCTCCCAGTTCGCGCCCAGCTTAGTCCTGCCGTTCAAATCCTACTTCGAGTTCGCAGATAACGTCGTCAACCCGGACTCAATCGACCAATACGTTGTCAAGTCTCTCTTCCAGTTCAAATACATCTACGTTGCAAGCGCGGCCTACTTGACGGTGGATATCGTAATCAAGACGATGCAGAACGCTCGCGAACGCAAGCTGCGCTCCTTCAAGTGGGCCATGGCGATACGCTTCGCATTCGCAATCGTACTTGTCATGCTGCAGATCTTGTTCACGGTGTTCCAAGGTGCGCCTTCGGATAGGGCGCTAGATGGAGGTTTGGCGATCTGTGCAGCTGTATTGCTGGCGGAACTGATCGCGCAGCAGATTGTGGACGCTTTGCAGACGAGGTTGGATCGTCCTCGACCGCCAAAGCAGAAGCAGCATCGCTCAGGGTCGCATTGGCCACGACGAACCGGCATGCAGACTCAGGCTCACAGCAGTCGGGCAGCATCTTCGACCGACAAACTCGACGAAGAGACCATCGAGATGGACTCGCACCAACACTCATAGGCGAACTGCCTTTTTCATTCTTTCACACTCTCTGATTCTGTAATGGGTAATGATGCTTTTCATAAAATGCGCATGTGTGTGATTAGATGTGTTTTGGTGAGCTCAGATAGAGCTCAAAGTGAGTATGACATAAGAGATCCCTGCAAGCGTGCTTGGCGCGGCCAGAATGGCTGCATCGGTCGCATTCTAAGGGTGACTTCACTACGACTGCTTAGGCAGTAGCAGCGGGAGCCTCGGCGGCCTCAGCCTCAGCCTTGTCGTTCTGAACTGCAACCTGGAGGGTGACCTGGCGACCATCGATCTCCTTGTTCTGTGCCGACGAGACAGCACGCTGCTGCTCAGAGTTGTCCTCGAAGTCAACGAAACCGAAGCCCTTGGAGCGGTTGCCATTGCGACGCTTGACAACGTGAGCCGACTTGACCTTGTACTCTGAGAAGGCGGCCTTGAGCGAGTCGTCGGTGGTAGCGAAAGCAAGGTTGGCAACAAAGACAAGGGTCTTGGAAGGCTCTCCCGAAGGAGTTCCCTTGGGACCACGCTCGCGCTTAGCACGAGGTGCCTTTGGCTTGGCCTCACTCGACTCGGCCTTTGCTTCAGTGGTGGTGATAGTCTCGCCGTTGGCGGCAGCGGCAGCAGCAGCAGCCTTCTTCTTCTGCCTTCGCTTAGCCGACTTGGACGGCTTGGTGCCATTTGCCTGCTCTGCCTTGTCGCCATTGGTGGTGGCGGCCTCCTTTGCTGCGTCCTCCTCAGCTGCTCCCTCCTCACCTTCGTCTGCACGAGCGCGGCGTGGCGCACGGGTGGATCCCTCCTTGGCCTTGGACTTGGAACGGGTTCTGCGGGCCTTTGGCTTCTCTGCATCAGCAACAGCTTGGGGCTTGGCGGACTCTACACTAATTTCGCGACCACCGACTTCGCGCTTGTTAAGGAGCTGAATAGCAGCCGTTGCTTCCGCCTCGGTGGAGAAGGTGACGAAGCCATAGCCGAGAGAACGAGTGCCGCGAGTGATGATTTGAGCGTGTGTGCTGTTAGACGAAATGAATAGGAAAAAATGTCAGTAAGAGGGGTCGTACGGATGTTGCAAAACAACGAAAGTGTACTTACACCTTACCGGCCTCAGAGAAGAGAGACTTGAGCTCGTCCTCGGTGGTAGCGAAAGCAAGGTTGCCTGCAAAGACCTTCTGGGCATCATCGTCGGCCTTGGGGGGCTGGACGTTGTTTGCGACGGGGTCGACAACGCTCTGGTTAGGGTCAGACATATTGATCGTCGGTTGTGTGTTCGGATGAAGACGTGAAGAGGATGCGGTATGCAAGAAAGGTGCGTTGAGCCGAGTGCTGTGAGCGTTAAATGTTCGGTGTGGTGGTTGAAGGTGGTGATGAGAGAGTGTTGGCTTGGAAGGGTTCAGTGCGTGGCGCTTGTTGAGGTTTCGCTTGTGCGCAGTTGAACGAGCGCACGGTTGAACGAGGCTCAGCTCAACACACACACACTCTAACTAGGCCAACACCTTCAGCTGTACCGAGTGCGCACGCCACACGAGAGCGCGCGACTCTACGTTTGGGCCAATTTCGAGAAGAAAGTCCACGTCCCACTTGACTGAATAAGCTTTGGCTGAGACTTGCTTGCCTGCTGTGCTGCCCAACTTCCAGCTGTTACTGCACGGCTTCCAAAGCAATTCAAAATCGAGGACTACGTTCAATAGAACCTTCTGCAGCGGCTGAATTCAAGGCCTTCCCCGCGAAATGAGGCCCACGGTCAGAGGTTTGTTCAATGTTTCCGTTCTAACATGAATCAGCCAAAAAATAGACAGTCATGCGGATGGCACGCGTTGCAGCTCTAAAATCGCGTGTCTGTACCGCTGAGGAGTGGAGGAAATATGCAGCTGTTGCTCTGTCTTGGTGTTGTTTGCAGATTATGACTTGGGACTCAGTGTCTGACTCTCCTGAGCTCGTCTGCATCTCGAAGAACACTCAGGGGCGCAGCTTCAGTTGACAGCTCAGCTTCTTGACCACCACCACTACTCTACAGATCAGCAGCTCCCTACACTCGTCGGCACTTGCGTCCAACATGCTCGACTCGCGCTAGACACCCACATACATACGCGGAGCTTCTCCGGTGATCACACACACTCATTTCAACTGACCAGAACAGCTGCATACCATCGCCCGACCGCGAGCATCAGGCGTCATGCCTTCACGAAACGGAGCCAGATCGCCCTTTGCGGGTATCGGTGCAGGACATAGCATCGTCGCCAATCTAGTCCGAGAACCCGCCTCACCCGCTCGATCCCAGCTTCGGAGCACCGCATCCGTCACCAACAGCCCAAGACGATATGACGGTCTTCCGAACACTGATGCGCCAACCAATACTCTGGCCGCCTTCCCCGACATCGACTTTACCAGCTCCAGTGTCAGTGACAGCCTCTCGCGTGCCTTCTATTTCGACGTCATCCTCGAACAAGCTGCTTCCTCCGCTGCCTCCTCCACTGGCTTATCTAGATCAGCCGGCACGTCCGCTTTCGCTAGCTGGCTCGGAGACACGGTCCAGGACTATGATGCCGATACCTTCCTGCCTATCGGCTCACCCGACGACTCGCAGTCAGTGCCAAGATCGTCCAGCGGTTCCAGCATTACAGCAGTGTCATCCTCTTCTGTCTCTTCACCCCCGACTTCGGCAGTACTGCCATCTTCATACGGTGCCAAATCAAGCAAAGTTGACCCGGCGCGCTTCTTCGGCCGCGTACAAGAGCTTCTCGATACAGAGCGCAGCTACGTAAAACGAATCGGTGTACTTCATCAGAAGTATGCCATCCCACTCCGCACCCTTGCCAAGGATCGTGAAAGAGCCATCATCCCTCTTTATGAAGCGCAAAGACTCTTTGGCAACATCGGCGAGATTGCAGGCGCCAACCGAGCTTTCCTCAACGACCTCGATCGATTAATGTCTCAAGGCAAGGAGGCACTTCGAGTCGGTCTGGGCGATGTTCTCTACAATCACATGTCCTGCTTCTCCTGCTACAGCGAGTACTTTGCCAACTTCGAGAAAGCCAAACACATCGAGCAGACGCTAGCAAAGCATCGCGCCTTTTGCGAGTTCACAGATCGCGCCAAATACTCTGTCACAGGGATCGGAAACACAGGCCTTCGCGACCTGCTCATGGAACCCATCCAGCGCATTCCAAGGTACAAGCTGCTCATCGATGCCATTTTGTCACACGTCGAGCCTCGTGATCCGCTAAGAAGCCGCTTGCAACAAGCTATCACACTCATCAGCCGCATTGCCAGCTGTGAAGCAGACGACAAGACAAGAAGAGCTGCTGTCCTATGGAGCTTCAGTCGAAACGTCGAATCCTTCCCTGCAGAGCTCATCAGCGCGCACCGCCGTTTCATCGACTGCATTGATGTCGACGACTTCCCGCTCGATGCTTCCGCAGCATCTTCTGGCATTGCTGCTTCTTTCTCTGGTCTCAAACCTATTCACTGCACACTCTTTCTCTTTGATGACCGCATCGCTATTGTAAAGCGTGCAAATGCATCCACCAGTGGCCGTAAAGTTGTCGGTCTCGAAGACATCAGCAAGCTCACCTCTCAGATGAAGACTGTCACAGAGAAGAGCTCACACGGAGCCTTGACTGCATCCAGCAAGCGTACCGAACTCGCCTTCCGTGGCTCCATCGGACTCATGGATCTCGATGCTCAGGACCTTGGAGGTACTGATCTGCAGCTTACCTTGCTTCGCCAGCCTAGTCACGTCACGGGCGACAAATGGACGAATCGCCCCTTGCGCCAATACGTTGCCGTCGACACCACAGCAACATCATCAGCATCCACACATGCATCTCGCATCCAGATGGGCTCGTCTTCTCTTGATGCAGATGTCTCGGCCAAGCTTGAAAAGATGCGCTTCCTCGAAAGTGTCTGGCGCGCAAAGGCTCTCTACAAGGCCCGACGAAGCAATTGCGAGACGAGATGCAAGATCGTGCCTGCTTCCAGGCGCCGAGTCGACTCCAGCGAAGCCTTGCTTGGCGTGACACCAGCTTCGGGCACCCTTCACGATGCTCGCAAAGTCATCTACTTCCACTTGCATTCCAGACAAACGTACGCCAGCGAGCCACACAAGACGCCAGTGGCACTGTCGGTGGACGACGAGGCGGAAAGTGAGAGAACGATATTGGGCGGTTCTGAGCTGTTGCATCCGCATGCCATGCTAGACGTCAGTGAGGTTGACGAAATGGAGGAGGAATTTGTAGGCCAAGTGCGGACCAAGGGCGAGCACGGTGGCGAAGTGCTTGGCGAACCGCATCAGCTTTCGTCAGCAGACCTCGGCGATCACATTGCGCAGTTGTCGGATGAAGTAGACAAGCGCTTTGGCAGTGCTGTTCGCACAATTGCTCTCAGTCAACCGGGTACACCATCAAGCTCTGGCTTCCGACAGCGCACGAAAGCAGCAGCAAGTCTCGAAAACTTTGGGCGCTCACTTCTCTTCGGAGCCAGCGGTGCAGTTTCTAGTATCTCCAGCGCAGGTATCTCCAACCTCGATGTCTTTGGCTCTCCTGCTCGTCGCAGCAATAGCAACGCATCAAAGAGCACCTTCAGCAGCAATGCGGCTTCTGTCAGCAGTCGCGCCATGACCATGTCTACCGCCGGCACCAGCATCAGTAGCCGCAATGGAGCCTTTGACGCTCTGTCACGCAGCACAGCTGACTCGCCACGCTCCTTCCGACGTTTTGGCCGACGCCGATCTTCTTCCGTTGGTCCACCTTCAAGCACCGCCAGTCGCTGCGACGATGCGGACAGCGCCAACGAAGAAGCAGACGAATCCCAACTTGTCCGCCGAGACCGTATGCGCGCAATGACGCCAGATCCAGTCTCGCTCCTCTCCACCAGTGCCGGTGCGGCGTCTCCACGTAAGATGGGAGCTGGACCGCTGGCTGGCGGTCGAGGCCACGTCCGATCGAGAACCGAAAGTGCAGCACCCACCACACCTCTTTGGTCGCCAACCAAGAGCACGCAGGCTCCATATCAGCAGCGCCAAAGGGCCGAATCAGTCGAACTTTGCCGGACACCGAGCTCCGCAGGTCGGAGACCAACGGGTCCCAGAGAACAGACAAGCCCTAGTCCGGCCCCGCGTGCCGCTGGCGAGTTCTCGCCTTCGTGGATGTCCAACGGTACGACGACTCCGCTGAACATAAGGAGGAAGCCAGCTCCCAAGGTTGCCACCGCAGGACTTATCAGTGAGAGCGAGGGAGAGAAGGAGAACGACGATGTGGCTACGCCGGTGAGGGCTCGGCCAGCGAGCAGTATCGGCGTCTACGGAGGCGTCGATACGAGTAAGCCTGGAAGGAATGCTGTGGGCGTGGGTGCGAGTGCGGGCAAGAGGCGTGTTTCGGGCACGAAGAGGCCACTCTCATCCAGCGATGCTGATGCACCGGATACCGAGGCCGTACGTGATAGGTCGCTAAGCAAACGACCTTCGCTTGGACGAGATGCCACCGAGCCAGCTGCAACGCTCCCCCGCTCGATGCCGTTGGCGAGGCTCTCGGTCGAAGAACCACGTCCTTCCATCTCTTCCGAAAGCGAGACATCCACCGAGCGCGGCCATGGCCACGATCTCACAACTATCAGCACCATCGCACCTGCCCCCGCGACACCAGCACCCGGTCTTACCGCACCCGTCACCCCAGCCCGCACCTCTTCTACCTGCACCAAGTCCGCCGAGGCCCGCCGTCGCAACGAAGCGATGGACACGAGTCTACGCAGCCTCAAGGAAGAACTCAACTTGCTGCGATGCGATGTTGAGATCCTGCAAACCAGTCTCTCCGCCTCTGCAAAACCAACACCACGCAAACACACCTCTTCAGTCCTTTCTGAAATCGACTTGAACGCCGCCTCTCTGGCTTCTACCGCTGCAGAAGTAGACAAGATCCACTCTCGAATTTCGAAGCTGAACAGCCTTTTCAGCGATCTAGATGCAAAGTGGATCAGCTCGATTCGAATGCACAATAGGATCATGCACGATTTGGCTGCGCTTTCTTCGAACACAGCCTCGACCACCGCCGCCAACCCATCTTCCGCAACCACCACGAACACCACTGCCAATTCCTCCTCTTCGAACATCACCGCCGCCGTCGCCGCCAGCGCAACGGCTCTCGCTACCCTCCAGAACCAAGTCTCAAAACTCGAAACGCAGCTCTCGGCAGTCACACGCAAATGTGCCCTCCTCACGACGCTCGAATCCGATGGTAGGTTGGAAAACACCGAGATTCATAAAGCCTTCAATGAGGAGCTCGATCTGCTCTACGACAACACTCAAAAGCCTGAAAGCGAAGAACTGGAGTTCCTAAGGAAGGAGCTGAAGCGGTCAAAGGAGAGAGAACATGAGGCGGCAAGAGAGAATAAGAGGTTGAAGAGGGAGCTGGAGTTGGAAAAGACGCAGGGGGAGGCTTATAGGGAGGCGCTGGTCAAGCATGGTCTGTTGTAAGGGCGGGTCAAGCTTGTTTGAACACACACTCGTTTATGCTTTGATTCATATCGGCTCGTCTTTGTGAAAGGATGCAATTCCGTTTGTGTCTGTGTGTGTGTGCTTTTGGAAGTGAATGAAAGAATGACAATGGGATCTGTGAGCGGGGAGCATCTATTCGTTTCCAGCCCTCCTAGCAGACCTGTCCCTCCGATCTCTTCCATCTCTCCTGCCTCCTCCTGCACCGCCGTGGCCACCACCAAATGAGTTCCTCGGCTGCCCTTGTTGGGGTCGCCTATCCGACCTTGGACCCTCTGGCGTCTTACCTCCTGCTCCGCCAACGTTAGCGAGTGAGGCAGGAACAGGAGGACCAGAGGGAGCATACTTTTGGTTCCGATCAATCTTGATCCTCTTGCTCGAATCTTCCGTTGCAGCGCTGTCCCATCCAGCGGTTGGATCTTTGGGTGAAGCGTTGCCGCTGTTGCCACCACCACCACCACCACCACCGCCGAGACGGTCGACGAGGGTACGCTTGGCGCCTCCACGAATGCTGATCTCGTCCCCAGCACCACCACCACTACCACCGCCGCCGCTGGCACCGGGGGTAGAGCGGCCAGAGTTGGGCGTTGAAGCGGTAGCTGCATCTCGCAATTGCTGCTCTCTATCTCTCCGAGGACCAAGAGGTGTATTGGAGCCACTGTTGCGTCCGGTTTCAGCAACTTCGCGTGTTGGAGTGGCATTGCGACTGGCTTGAGCACTTCCTCCTCCTCCACCGCTGTTTCGATGCTTTCGATCATCACCACCACGATCACGGTCTCGGGTTGTTGCTGCTGCCGACGAACTGCCTCCTCGAGCGCGGTCTCGGTCTCGCTCCCTCTCGCGTTCTCTGTCTCTGTCACGTTCACGATCGCGGTCGCGATCGCGGTCTCGTGTCGAGCGATCACGGTCACGATCACGTCGGTCTCTCTCCCGTTCTCTCTCCCTCTCGCGCTCTCGCTCCCTGTCCGCATTCCTAGCTTTGTCCCTATCGCTGCCTCGCTCGCGCTCTCTTTCGCGATCACGGTCGCGGTCACGGTCACGTCCAGTATCCTTCTCCTTTGCCCCTCCAGCATTGCTAGCAGCAACCGGAGTAGCCGCAGCAATGTTGGCGGAAGAGGTTCGGTCAGCACGGTTTCTGGCTGCCTGGGCGCCCGTCGTACTAGCTGGTCCGGCTGGTGGATTCATCGTTTCAGCAGCTCCTCGTGATGCTGAAGCTTTGCCAGCGTTGTTTGAGTCACCATTGCGTGAGTTTTGCTGCTGAGAGGGCGCGCGGCGGTGTCCACCATTGCGATCGCGATCGTTGTCGGGACGCGATGGCAAGCCGTTGTCCCGCACAGCAGCGGCAGACGAGGCATCAGCTCGGGGACCAAGAGGTGTGGCACTGGCGCCGCGATCGCCACCTCCTTGACTGGCAGCGCCGCGACGAGTAGAGTCGTCCGCCCTGGCATTGGAACTGGCGTTGCTTTTATCGTCACCACGTCGATTGCCATCGTTGTTGTTGGAAGACGAATTGGGAGCGGTGCCACCGGAGCGACGGTCCTTGTTCAAGTCTGTTGCCGAGGGAGGAGCCTTCTGCGAGGCAAGTGCGGGACGAGTGGGGAGATTGGCACTGGAAGGTACTTTTGTGGCATTGTTTCCGCGACCACCTGGCCCCGTTGGCGGTGGGACAGACCCTCTCGGTCCCGATGGCATGGGGGTCGAGGTCTTGTCAGATGTTGTTGGCTTGTCGTCCTTGATTCCATTGGCAGCGGGAACGTCCTTCTTGGTCGGTGCTGGAGCTTTAGCGTCTGTAGCGGCTTTACCGTTCACTGCATCTGGCTTCTTGATCGACTCTTTGCGCTCCTCAGTCTCCTTCTTGGTGCCCGGAGCTTCAGCACCTGCCTTGGCAGCGTCCGCGCTCGCTGCGGAAGTCTTTGTCGCAGGAGCAGGTGCTGCAGGCGCTGGCGGGTTGGCCACTTTCCTTGCCTGATGCAGCGGTACCCAAGCCTTCTTCCTCGCCTTCAACGTCGCCAACAATCCTTGCGCGAGAATCTTCAGATCACCTCTCTGCTCGTTCGTCGCCAGACTCTCTACCACTCCACTGATCTCCGTGCCATGTGCGTCGATCAACGGATAGAATGGCGAGATCCTTGTCATGACGATAATGGCGTTTCGAATCCGCATGTACTCCTTTGACGAAAGACAACTCTTGAAGGCACGCTGAAGACAATCTTGCCACTTGCAAAAAATGGTGCGGAACTGATCCCACGTCAGCAAATCGCTCTGGGGGATATCTTCGCCGCCACGACGGTCTGCCCATCGCATCTGGAATCCAGGTAGCTTCTGGCCGATGGCTTCCTTTGCGTATGTGTCGGCTGAACGATGCCATGGGCTGAGATCGGAGAGGATGGTGTAGAGGAATCGTGAGTAGTTGCGTGCCTCGTTCTCAGTCGAAGAGAAGATGACCGCAGCAATGTGATCGACAAAGATCTTGTCGTAGGCTGTGAGACTGGAGAAGTTCTTCGTGCCAAGAGTATGAGCGGTGCGGATGAACTTGCCAGCTAGGATTGCGTCCGTCGGTGACAGCAGCGCTCGCGGGAACAAGCAGTACTGGATCAGAGACGAAACGATGGCGCCTCGATCAGCAGTATTGACGAACCAATGATCCTTCTCCACCACAAGACGCTTGCGTGTCACCTCGTGTGACTTCATCTGATCCTTCATCTCAGCGTTGAGCTGAGCCACGTTGTCCTGAAGACGTTTGCGTTGGTCTTCGAGTGCCGTCTCGCGAACGAGCGCATTGAGTCGCTTGACTTCTTGATGGTAGCGTTCGATGGGCACGCTGATGTCGGCCAGGCTGAGCTGCCAGAAGGTGACGTAGAAGTGGACACCGAGCGAAGAATGTGCAGACTCGGGAAGCATGTCTTTGGCAGCTGCGATGGCGTCGAGCAGGCCACGATGCCACGGTTCGGTAGGCTTTTCCTCATCCACTGGCGTGGCTCCATTAGTGACGTTGGCGAGTTCAGCCTTGCCATCGGTTGCTTCCGGTGTTGAGCTCTCCGCTTTCGTCTTTGCTGCGTCGGCATCTTCCATGTCTACATCGCCGTCCTGATCCGCCCTTGCGGTCTCGGCTGCATCGCCGCTGGCTTCCTTCTTGACTTTCTGTGCATCGTCAGCAGCTGCCTTTGCGTCCTCGGTCGCTTTCACCTTGGCACGACTGGCCGTGAGCTCCGCCCTAAGTCTTTCTGCTGCATCAGCCGCTTCGACCTGCTTCATGCTGTGAACAAGCTTGGGCCTAGCAATGTAGAAAGCCATCGCAGGCTCGATACCAAAGCGCACGCACAAGTGCTGCAGCGACGGCACCAGCGATGCATAGTCTGCCGTCTCGAGATGGTTGAAGAGGAACTCTACGTATTGTAGGAGCACTTCCTGGCAAGAATCGTAGAGATTGCCGAGGTACTTGAGATGCGCCTCGCTCTCAGGCACGAGGTGGATGCATGCCTGTCGCTGTTGAGCGACGAGAATAAGAAGAGGCACTGACAATTTGCTCTCAACGAGAGCATGCAGGAGGCGCTGTCCAGATCGACGGTAGGCGAGTCGCTCTTTGCTTCCTGTCAGCGCATTCGCTGCCATCATGGCCTCCATGTGCAAATGTCGCCCTCCCGTAAGTGCAGCAATCTGAGCATCGGCAAGGTTGGCCAACGGCTCAATACCAGACATCTTGGTGATAAGCTCTGACATGATGACGAGATCTTTCGAGTTGTTGGCCTTGAGTTGGTTGACGAGGTATTGCAAGATTGGAGTGCAGTCCATCATGGCGTAGCGACGGAAAAGGGTACCGCAGAATGCAGCCAAACTCTTGAGCCACAAACTGATGTTGGTACCATCTTGCTTGGTTCGCTCCTTCTCCGGGTTGCTGAGCGCATCGACGAGGTTGAACGAGAAGATATCGTACTCGAACTGCGAGAGGTACTTTGCTGACTCGACCAAAGGCTGAATGAGATTGTCGTATGCTTGCACCTGATTGAGAGCCACGGTGAAGAAAATGGTAGGGTTGGAATGCGAGGCTTTTGCAAGGTTGCGACCGGACTGTTTGATGTTGTCTTTGCTGATCCTTTTGAGGATACCCTTAGCTTCCTTCTCGGTGGCAGCCTGTGCTGCGCGCAATTCGGGGATCTGGTAGAGGTCGTTCTTCCACTGACCGTACAGGCAGAAGCGCTTCTCGTATGGCATGATGCGTACCAGCATCCAAATCTCGTCAACGATGCCAGAGTTGGAGGGCGAGAGCGAGAGAGCGGGAAGCAGATGGAATCGCAAGATATCGTACCAGACTTGGCTCTCGTCGTCCTGCTGTGGCTCGTCAAAGTCGTCCCATTCGTCTGCAGCTGCAGCGTTTGTGGCTGCAGTGGCGTTTGCCAGACGAAAGCCCACCTTTGTGAGCCGGCAGACTTTCTGCAATAGCGCCGCGTCCCTCCACAAGCATACGCCAAGGACTTTAAGAAGCGGCAGGAAGACGCGTAGAACATCATCGAGGCTGCGACATGTCGGAAGAGAATCTGTCCAGTTCGGGTAGAAGAACACGTGCTGGGAGTTGAGGGAGGGTGCGGGCTCAGGCACTTTGCGCGTGAGGACGAGTCCCTTAACCACAGGTGGCACAGTGGCCTGCAACTTGGCGTCCCATCTTTGTCGAGGTGCATTGATGGTCTTGCTGGCGCAAACTGGGTTCATGCGGGAGAAGGAGATCTCATCGTATGCCGGCTGAACGATGACCTTGAGAAGTCGAATGTAGGGGTCGGCGATCTCGTTGAAGGCAGAGCAAAGCCATGGGTATCGTGTCAGCACAAAGAGCGCGTGCCGCAAATCACCGAGTGCTAGCATGGAGCGAAGCAGACCAACAATCTGAATTGGAGGCTCTTTTGTAGGCGCAGCGTCGGCGTCCTTGGATGCATCTTTGCGAGCAGAAGAGGGGTCTGAGTCATCTGTGAGAGGCGCTGCCATCGAGAGAGCGTTGGCACGTGCGCTTGAAGCCTTGGCGGCCATGGCTTGACGATGTTGTGATTGCAGCTTTTTCATGCCATCATCGCCAGGAGAGAGGTGTGGGTAGAGGTCAACGAAGCGGATAAGACCGACCTTGATGAGGAGCGCTGCAAGAATGTAAAGTTCCTCGGGCGTGGCCTCTTTCGTGTCGACGTGGCAGTAGTGAGCAAACTTGAAGCCAAGTAATTGTGCGCATATGCGATCTCCCGAGTCGAGGGAGAGGTCAAGGTCGACGGCGCCGAACAACTGGCTGGCATCCGATTTGGAAGAAGATGCTTGTGCAGGCGGTGCCTCCGGGTTTGCCCACGGAGATTCAGCAAGCAGAGCAAGGAAAAAGGGGTAGTGATATATTACCTCAGTGGCGAAGAGGTCAAGAATGACGTCGAGAACTCGGTTGGCATCGAGATCGAAGTAGCCGATGAGAGCCTGAACGTTGTTCATGACGCGAGCTGCGCGACGATTGCGCACTTCCGGAGCTTCCTGCTCGACGACAGTGACGGAGTCGTCCCTAAACAAAGATGCAGTGCTTGTTGAAGCAGCTTGCTCGTCTTTAACATGCTCGCGGCATCGCACAGGAATGACAGAGGGTCCAAGGTTGGTGACGATCTCGGTGATGAGGGCAGTATAACCCTCATTCTCCTCTCGAAGCAGATTGAACTTTTGCTGTTTGAAGAGACGGGCTGTACGAAGTTGAATGGAGCGCTTGTTGAAGTAGACCTCATTTGGAATGAGACCTATCAATGCGAGAAGGCTCTGCTCCAGGCGCTCTGCCACGTGGTCTTCGGTAATGACGGAAGCAGTTAACAGGTCATTGACAAGGCCTGCGAGTCGCTGGCGTGCGACAACGAGGGGTATCGAGTCCTGTGTATCTAGTGCGACCGAGACCGTCTCGGCCGTTTGCGAGTGGGACGCTGCGAGCTCATTTCGAGATTCGATCTCGATATCGAAGCTCCATATTGAGTCGAGAATGGCGTCGGACAGGAGAGTGCGTGCTTCTGAATCGTCAGTGTTGTCGTATACGTGCCGTAATGGCTGCGAAGGAAACGTGTCCTGTGTCTGTGATGTCACTGCATATTGACGAACGATTGCAAGCAGCAAGGCTGAGAGCTGTGGTTTATCTTGCTCGTTCTGCGAACGCGCGAGAGCCTCATCAAGAGATGCTTGACTGAAAGAAAAATTAACGAGGATCGAGCGACGAGGAAGCCGTTGCGAGCGCCATTGACGAGTCAGTTGGTTTCCGTGGTAGTGTGAGGTGGCTCCATATCGATGTGACCAGATGGTAGGCGGGTAACCGAAGCCTTGCGATAATATGAAGAGACTTACAGTTGCGATGCACCTTGATCGCTCCAGTTTGTGAGACAGTCGGCGACAAAAGCGTCTTGACCATTGTCGAGTGGAGCCGACATTGTGGCCTACAGAATTGCAGCGAGGCCAGTGTAGGGCTTGAGGAAAGATGCTATTGAAGCAGTGGCAGAATGTTTCGGTTCAAAGTTTCATTGCAGACCGTGGATGTCGTAAACGAGTGCTGTGTTACGTGCCGTTCAAGAGCAAAGTGGTCTGGTCGGGGGTCGTTAGAAATGCTGTAGAGTGCTAAGTAGGGCGGCGGCGAATACTGCGAGTAGACCTTTGGGATAGTCTCGAGGCTCGATGCAGATGCTGCGGTCTAGCAATGCTGCAAGTGCTGTAGAGACAGTGTGGGTCCAAGATGATGATGAAGATGTGGTTTCTGGTTGATCCGAGCTTTTCTGACTTCCTTCTTCCGAGATCGCAACTCTTTAGCTCAATTTTCGAGTACAGCGAGCCCAGTACTTTTGACGGCGTAACAGCGCGCAACTTTTTCCAAAATGTGCGATTTCAGGCTCCTCTTTATGCAGGGTTCAGCTGCCAAAAAGAGCGGCTAAAAAGTCAAAGTCACGCGCATGGGTCAGCCAAAGACAGGGCACATAAGCACAGCTCGAGTGCACGCAAGTTTCAAAGGAAATGCATTCCGCCAGTGTCTGAAGCGCGTGTGCGAGAGAGTGTGTGACTACGCCGCTCTTTGTGCGCATTATTTCGTTACTGCGCATAAGGCAGAGGCACACGCTCAGGGTCCATTTCCGCAACTGAGCAGCAGCAGCAAGCACAGATTAGACTAGGATAGACTCAGCCCATCTTCAACACCTTCTCCTCTCCTTGTCGATCCTCGGTTCCACTCATCATCAGATACACACCCATCATATCAAGCTGCGATCTGCATCATCAGCAAGATGAATTCGAGCAACGACAACGACCTCTCCGATACTGTGTCTCTTCTCGATATGGACGCTTCTTCGGATTTCGAGATAGTCGACTACGAAAGCGAAAGTGAGGCCCGTTCCTTTGCTCCATCATCCGCAGCCTCCGCAACTTCAGAGGTTGCAAGCACCGCATCTGATGCTGCTGATAGTCCTCTACCTAGTCCTCGTCTCGAAGCGTCTCAGTTCCACTTTCCCGATCCCGCATCTGTATTCGAGGATGTCAATGTTGACTCGTGCTCGCTGCACACTTTGATGGCTACCTCTCAGCAACAGTCCCACGAGCCTTCGGTCTTGCAGAACGAGTCCAACAGCCGCGACCTCGAGGCGGCACACCCGCAGCAATCCACGATCATCGATTCGATCATTGACTTCAACAATGACTTCAAGCTGCACATGACCGACGATCTGCAGGAGGAGCGACCCGCAACCTCCTTCAAAAGGATGGTAATCGAAGCACCAAAGACTGCCTGGCTCGTCTTGCTTCTCACCACTGTCCTCATTGGCTTCAAATCCAGCTCTTACCTTCACAACGGCCAGCAAGCATCATCCTCGCTCGCTACACTCAACGTCGACTCCAAGTGGATCACCAAGTTTGCCGCGCCTGCTTCCACCCCATACCCCGCTTTCCATCATCTTCGTCCCATCGACCCGATTCCGCAAGCCAGTTCAAGTAAGGCTCTGGCTCCCAAACCGTCACCATCGAGCCTGTCAGTCGTTGACCGAGAGCCATCAACGCAAGCTACGCAGCAAAAGCAGACTTCCAGCAAGCAAAAGCACGTCGAAGTCTCTTCCAAGGAAGTCCCTGTCGCTCTCCAGCCGGTCACAAACTCCGCAAAGAGCTTGACCCTGGCAGCTCCTCTCTCGGTCAAGTCGATCGTACGCCAGTATCCCTACAGAGTATCCAGCGTCTCAAAGTTGAAGCGAAAGGCGCCGTTCCCTTCGCGATGGACCATGCAGACGAGCCCTGACATGCCTGTCTTCCCTATCAAGGTCGACAGCTTTTACCTCGATAACGCCACTACAACCACTTGGGCATTCTGGCTGGCTGAGCTGAACAACTACCACCAGCTTGTCCTCCGACCTGCGCTGATGGCAGCCCGCGAACAAGTCACGGCTGCTCGCGAACAGGCAAAGGAAGCTGCTCGAGTCGCTCGCCGCTACCATCAAGAACAGATCCAGCCTGCCTTGGCGTCTCTCCGCGAACAAGCCGTTTACACCGCACATCGAACTGCAGAGTTCACCGCACAGTACGAAGACGAGCGGTTGCGCCCAGCCTACGCCTTTGTTCGCGAGCAAGCAGGCCAGACGGCGCAACGCACCACCGAATACCGCGAAAAGGTCCTCAAGCCTGCTGTGGCGCAATTCCGTCAACAGGCTATGGAAGCCGCTATGACCACCTCCAAGGGAATCGACAAGGCAGCCAAACGCTTTTCGTCTGACGCAGCCGTGACGGTGCAACAGGTCAAGGAGGCCACCAACCTCAACCTGGAAGCGATCGGCATCGATGACTACGTTGGTTTCATGCTGGGCTCCTTCAAGAGCATGAAACATAATCTTCGTGCCTCTGTCAATGCACAAGAACCCGCCAAATGACTGCTTTGTGGTCTCCTTGTTGACCTCACAGACGGTCATCGACAAGGATTCTTAGTCTCCATCATCTCCCGCTGTTTCGACCTCTTGTAGCCCCTGTCTGTAGCTTCATTCCGGTTCGCGCAATGCAAACATTCCAGCTCCGTTTTTTCAAGATGTGCGGACCACACCGTCGTCACACAACAGACCTAGCGATATGAATGAGAATGGTGACATTGCCATCGTACCCGACTGCAGCTGCGCTCCCTTTCTCTCTCCACGTCCAGGTCAAATCCCCCTCATGGCTGCACCCTCACCTCTTCCCCTCAATTTCCGCAGTCATCAACCCAACACTTGCGCCTTTCCTCTTACTATCGTCCTCCGTCGGATCCGTATCGTCTTCGCTCTGCTGCTGATCCGTCGAGCCCTTGGACAATTTTACTTGATCGGAATGGAGATGAGGGACATGAGCGCCAAACAAGTGTCGCTTTTTGTTTTCTTCGGTGTGCAATTTGGCAGCTTCCTCTTTGCGTTCTTTGATCTGCAGGCGGGTTTCGGCTTCGCGTTCGAGAGAGGTGTGCGGGATGGCGGTGGGTCCGGGTTTGGCCGAGATCTTGCGTTGGAGTTTGGGACTGCCAGAGTCGGATTTGACGCTGCTGGTGGGGGAAGATGTTGCTTCGTCCACGGGTTTCGGTGGCGTCTTTGTTGGCGTTGTAAGACTGATCGATGCCACGGCTTTCGCATCTGTATCCTTACCCGCACTCTCTCCACCAGCCTCAACTACCTCCGCCTCTGCCTCCGTATCAGGCGAACTCTCCTCCTCCTTATTTGCCTCTCCAACCCGACTGCCGTTCTTCTCCTTCTTCAATTGGACCTCATCTTTCGCCTCCTCCTCTTGGTCCTCATCCGCCGTACTCGACAACTTCTCAATACTAGCCTGATCCAACCGCATATGTCTCGCTTTAACACTCTCCACAACCTCCCCCCTCCCCCTCGGCAACGCTGGCAACTTCAACCTCTTCCTCGCCACCATCACCGGCGCCGAACTCTTCTGCACCAAATAATGACTCGTACTACCCAACAAAATCCCCCTTAAACTTCCCAACCCCCTCGAACCAACCACCACCATAGTCGGTTCGTAAAAATCGATCAGATCCAACAGCATGTGACGTGAATTCTTGGCGTGGATCGCTTGGCACGAGATCCGCACTTCGAGTCGTGTACGTTCCAGTAAATGGGTAGCTTGCTTGGCGAGAACGGAAGCCATCGCTTGCCGTATGCGTTGATGTTCCATTCGTGCCGAGACTTCTTCGTGTTTCGGATCGAGAGCGTCGAGTTTCGTATCGGTTTCCATGACACTTACGACCAGCATCTCGTCGCCATCGCGGAGGACGGTACCGATGGTCCATTCGACAGCGTAGGAACTCTCTTCGGAACCATCACTGGCAACAACGTAGCGTTTGGGTCGTTTGGACGCTTTGGCGGCTGCATCGTAGTCGCCGTGTTTGAGGGTGATGGTGCATCGATTGCGTTCGAAGCGCGGACGGGAGGTGGTGAGGGAGAGCATTTTGGAGCCTCGACGTTGGAGGAACGTGGAAACTTGGTCTTCGGAGAGGACGACGTTGGGAGCGGTGATGTAGTCGTCATCTCGTTCCAGGTCTTCGTCTTCGTAGGTTTCGAAGTGATGATCGTCGATTCCACCGTGGTGGTGATGATGGTCAGAAGAGTCGTTACCGCTGCCAGTGGTGGCAGGTTTCCAATGATCGTGTGAAGTTAAGCATTCAGCGTTATAAAGCGTATTGTCCATCACAATCGAGTCCATCTCCGAGAGCGGTTCCTCCTCCTCCCCTTCTTCAACGTCATCCTCTTCACTAGTCGAGCTGCGTTTAGGAGCATCAAAGTCATCCGCATCGAATCCACCATCATCCGACTCTACATCCGCTTCCACTCCATGCGTCTCATCCAAGCTCGTACTCGAACCAGACTTTGGCAACCCCCGCCCACGACCCAAACCCAACTGCGACCTCGAACGCGCAATATCCTCCTCTTCTTCCTCTCCCGCCTGACCATGATGGAACGCACTGTTCCTAGGCACGATACCCGAATGCGTCGACTCGGCATCACTATCCCCCGTCGTTTCGACATCCGTATCTTCATCCGGATTGACTTTGAGTCGATTTGCTGAATTGCTTCTCTTCTTTGAGCCAAATCTGAACGGTGAGACACTTCTCCCTCTGCTTCTAGATCGACCGAAAGCGCTGCTTAGACGGTTTGATTTCTTGGACTGGCGCGAGCTGCGTTCATCATCATCCTTACCAGAGTTGTAAACGTCCTCAATCTTAAGACTCCCATTATTGCTGCTATGATGAGGTGCGCCAACAGCTACCATAGACGCAAAGGCGGAAGAGAGGGTGGAGATAGCTCGATCTTTGTCCTTCTCACTCGACGAGAGCGAGATGGATGGCGTGCGGACCATCACCGGTTCAGCGCTGAGCGGTGATGAGAAGCCGAGGTCGTTGGGGTTGAATAATGTGCGTCGTTAAAGAATGAATGGCGAATGTAGCGAGAAATGTGGTGGCGGCGATGGTGGTAGTGTAGGCGATGAGGAAAAGAAGAGTTAGATGTGATCGTGTGATAAAGTATGCGGAGAAGCGTGGGTGCATGCAGTAGCAAGTCAGTAAGGAAGGCTTGGCATGACGCTGTGGTGGAGAGCAAGTGAATCACCGATGCAATCCACGCGGGGAGATGACAGCCGCAAATAGCGCCGCGGAGACGAAATCTAGAATCCGGCGAGAATTGCCGTGTCGCCCGTGCGTGGACCACATTTCCGACTCCTTTTCTACCAGCATCTTTCACTCTTCTTGCTCGTTTTGAGCTCTCGAATCACGAAAGACACCCGATGGCATTGTCTGACACAGTCTTCTCCCGGAACCACAATCGACTATTAAGCCAGGTCAAGCAGATTTGAAGCAACTGCTGCGATTGTTCTTGCAATGAGCTGTTCGTGCCCCCGTCTCTTCTATTCATCATCACTTCGCTGCGCCCTCTGATGACTTAACCTGATATTTATAGCCTCATTGATAATCCTATCGATATCCAGCGGCGGCAAGCTATCCAGCATGCTCCTCGTCTCGCTTCTATCCAGCTCCTCCAACGAATCCTTACAATTCGTCAGTATCGCAATACAAACGTATAGATGCAAATCCAAGAAATCCGGCAGTGCAAAGTAGGTATCCCATAACCGCATCAGATCTTCAATCCTGAGCTCTCCGGCCAACAGGTGCTGTAGCCAGTTCGTCGCGAAACCGATAATGTCGACTTCTTCCTCTTCGAAGTAGCTGTGAAGCTCGGGCAAGGTGGTACGAAAAAGGGTGAGGAAGGTCGCCACTTGACGGGGGAGAGGGTTGAGTGCAGAGTGTCGCGAGAGGAGGGTCATGAGCTTTTCAAAGGCGAAGTACATCCCTGCTTCGACCCGAACGCATTGTATGAATGGCGCACAGAGGTAGACTAAAGCAGGATGAAACTCGGAAGAGCTGCTAGAGATGCCGCCGGAGATGGTGGGTGAGTGGAGTTGAGGTGCCCATTCGTACTCGCGTGGCATGCGGGATCGGACGGCGTCTTCGAGAGTAGCTTCGTTGCGACCGCCAGTAGTGTTGCCGTTTGATGTGTTCCCGACATCTGCGCCGCCGCCGCTGCCTTTGCTGATCGAGCCGGCTCGAGAGCGTGACCTTGAGCTGGTGCCGCTGCTGCTGCCGTGATGTGTGTGGTTGTGACCGTGGCGGGACGCAGTGGACCGACTAGACACAGTGCCGTCGGATGTATCGTGGAAGAGCCCTTTGCCGCTACCGTCTTCGCTAGATTGACTTGATCGGAATGGATCGTCTTCCCACTGATCTCGCTCAGCTTGGGTGTGCTGCATTCGGCCTCTTGCTCCTTCCGCGTTTTGTGCGGAAGACGAACTCCCATTGTTGATGGCTTCTGCATGATGTGCTGCGTGAGCTGAATTGCCACTGATCCCTTGGGCAGCCCTCCTTCTCGCCGTCTCCGCTGCAGAGCATCGATTCATGAAAGCGCAGATGATGTTCTCTACGCTCCTTCCGAACCTCTTGAGCTCCAGTGCTGCTGCTGCGTCGGGATCGTCCGCATCCATAGCTGCCGACACTCCACTCTCCCCAATAATTCCACCCAACGCATGGATCCTACCATCGTTGACCCTATTCGGCCCTCTATCCGCAGTCATCAACGTCCCCGTAGCTAACGAAGGCGCACCCGTCACCGCCGAATGCGGCCCGTTCTCACCCATCATCATCATTGATGAAGACGAACTCGAGCTCAATAAGCTTTGAGACGACGATGCACCTTCCATCATATAGTCCCTGCCCAAAACTCCTCCACCTCCTCCATTCCCTCCCATACCACTCAACCCCATCCCTGTCGCCGATGAGAATCCACCCGGCCTCCTGGCTAGAACACTCCTCGAACTTCTCATCAACCCTCTCCCACCCTTTCCTGCAGTTGGTGCCAATCTCATCCCCAGCCTTTTCTGGTAATACCTCTGACACTCGCTCCTCACCCGTTTCTCCAATGCTGGGTTATGCTTGTCCAGCCCTTCGTAGGCTAAATACTTGCTTCGTACCGAAGTCATTTCCTGTCCCTTATCGTCGGAGAGTACTCCGAGGAGGTAGAGCCATACTTCGCCTCGAACCGAAGGTTGAACACCGTGACGTGCAAGATCGCGAAGTTTTTGTAGATCGACATGTTGCTCGGCGTTGAGAAGCTCGACAAACTCTTCGACTGTGGCTGAGGACATCGTCGCCAGTCGGACTTGATGTCGATGTTGATGAAGCAGGCGTTATTGATGCGAAGTGTGTGAGCCAACGATAGCGCAAGGCCGTCCAATAAAGATATGGGGAGGAGTCCTGCAAACGATCCGTCCTGTGCAAGGAGTAAAGCTTAAGCTGGGACGGTTAGCGGTGGGCTTTGACCGAATACTTGGAGTGCTCGAGCTTTGACCTCAGATGCCGTGTCTGGTTGTCGCGAGCATCATGGACAGATGTCGAAGTCGTGGCGAACGAAGGAAAGGTCGGCTCACAAAACACCAAAGAAGCATGCAGACCCTATCCTCAGTGTGGAGTATTTGGTCTCCGGAAGCCGAGCCAAGCGCACGGTCGCGTTCCGACTTCCGCATTTTGATCCCTCACCGCCTTCTCATCCTCTATTCACACGGCAGACTCACACAGAGCACAAAAAGAGAATCATTGACGGCATTACAAGCGCATAGATTGCAGCTAAAAGACTAGAAATACATGAAAAGGGCGATGCGATGCAAACACGGTATACGCTACACGGAAGGGAGCTGTTTGCGAGGGAAAGGGGGACAAGACAAAGGTTTTCGGAGAAAGGGAAAGGGAGAACGGAAGGATCACTTTTGTTCCCCGTTGATGTTGTCGCCAATGCTTGGAGTGGCGGTCGTGGCTGCTGCATTCCACGATGCCCACGAGCGCCAGCCGCCAGACGTGATGGACGACGAGGTGGTAGCATTTGCATGGTCAACGGCGGAGGCGCCAGCTGCGGGATGCTCGTTAGCTGAGGCAGAGGATGAAGTAGTCCTGCTCGCACTCGGTCTCAAAGCCGAGAAGCTAGGCAAGCCCAAGCCAAGCGATGACCTCTTACTCGCAGGGTCGCCACCGCCGCTGCCGTTGTGGCCCGCAAGCTTGGCCGCCGACATTTCGTTCAGCTTTTGCAACGCACGCAATGCTCCACCGCCACCACTACCTGCAGCCGAAGTGGAGGTGCCAAATGTGCTAGCATCAGCACTGCCGATAGCGGACTGCGGATTCCAGGTGACACGCTCGGCTTGCAGTCCCGAGAGCTGGGAAGACAGTTGCTGTGCTCGATCCCGGTCCGAAAGTGATAGAGACGCTCTTGGGCTGACCAGATTGGCGTATTGCATGGATGCACGGCGCGAGCCCAAGCCCGTCCTTGCTGCTCCTGGCCTCCCTTGGGATGAAAGCACATCTGCAGCTTCCTCGTCATTGCTGTTAGTGGCAGGCTTCCAGGGAGTGGAAAGCACATCGTGAATCGCGTGCATGCTGCCCGGAGTGGGCGGAGAGGCCGACGAAATGGACTCTCCCATTGCGCTGTCAAAGTAGGATGAGTCGGAAGGGGTCTCTGTGCGAGATGACACAGAAGGAGGCGCTGAAGGCATGCCTAGTAGAGCCGCAAGCGTCGACTCTGCGGAGATCGAAGCGGTACTTGGGTCAAGTGAGGCGTTTGAGCTGGCGCTTTTGCTATAGCTAGGGAGGCCTGAAATGCTCTCGCTTTGACGAATGTGAGTTTCGGAAGTCAATGACGGCGTTGTGTGTGTCGATGTTGAGGCTGGCTCCTGACGCAAAGTTGCCATAAGCGATGGACGCGTAGCAGGCAGATTCGGGCCTTTTGGCCTTGTCGGATGTGGTATGCCTGCGGACGATGTCAACGTGGAAGTTGACGCGGTGATAGCGGGTGAGCTGGGAGCAAATCCAGCTGAGGTAGCTCTGGATGGACCAGAGAGCTTGGACATGAGCTTCAATGCTCCTGGTGCACGACTATCGTAGCTGACCGAACGCTTCTTTTGCGGTGTAGATGTGTGACAACTGGATTGCGATGCCGCGGCATTCGATGGCGTCGATGGCGTGGCCGGTGAGGTGGTACGCTCATCGTGATCCTCCTCGGCGATACTGGACTGCACAGCACCAAAGTTGGATATGGAGAAGGCACGCCTGTTAGAGTCACTGGTGCGACGCTGAGCGGCTGACGCGCTTGATGGTGAAGAGGTTGGCGTAGTAGTTGGTGACTGGAGCATGCGCTCGAGTCGTTTTGCCGCCGTCTTCCCTATGGTAGCGTCTCGATCCAACGCTTGTACGATGCCTTGTGCTGCAGCACCGCGGACTTCAAGTTCGGCTGGTTCTGCGAGACTCGTGACCTGAGTTGTGGACGGTGCCGTAGCAGTGGTGGATGATCGATAGGACTGGCCCGGCGGCGAAGTGAGCTTTTGCAACTCCGCCGATGTTTTGGCGACGAAGTCAGTCATGTCGTTGACGGCCTGGATCTGGCGGTACAGATGTGCTTCACGAGCGTCAAGGTGAGAGTCGAGTGCGGCTTCCATAGCGTGGATCTGTGCAAGCTTTGCGCGGGATGAAAGAGTTTCGAGAACAAGTCGATTCGACGCTTCGAGTGCTTCCATGGTGGCTGCCATGAGTCTATCGATTCTCTCTGCAAGGTCGTCATCTTCATCGTCGCTGTCATCCGATGGTGATATGAGATCAGCATGACTTGGCTGATTGTGTCGATCGATCATGGCAGTGGTATGTGCGATGTCGTTGAAAGTAAGCGAGCCTTTGATTGTTGGGTGCTGGAGCTCGTCCTCATAGTCGTCATCATCGTTATTGAGTGTGAGTGAGAGGTCGTTGATGCTTTCGCTCAAGCTATCTGAGTGCGTGAGCTGTGTCGTCGCTGAGTCGTCAACTAGTGGATCAACGAAAGTAAGATCGCTGATACGGCTCTTGCGACGATGCGCAAAGGTATCGACGTAGGTGGAGGTCGTGGATTCAGCACGGCTGCGAACAGTGTCATTTGGGTCGAAGGCAAGTGTGTTGCTTGACCATCGTATAGGGTTGTCAGAAGCCACATTATGGTCTATTGTCTTGGTTGTTGGAGCGGCGGCAGACTTGACACTGGCATGCTGCATCCATTTGGTCGGTAACCTCGACCGTGTCTGGCCTGAGGTTGCTATGACGGGTGCCATCGCTGCCGTAGCGCCGCGCGCGTCTTTCGACCCGAACCGACCCGTGTGATGTGTGTTGCAGCTCAGTGAGGCTAGAGAGTGTGAAGAAGGGCTATGTGGTCGTATTGCCCATGATTGTGAAGCGGAGATGTGATGATCGTTGGTCGTTGGTCGATCTAATGGTAGGCGAGTTGTTGCACTTCTGACGCGTGTGAACACCTCGATGGCCTTGGCTGAGGTCGTCTTTGTACGTATATCGCGGTTGAACAGATGCAAAGAGTTGTGTCAGCGAGACGGAAGACGGTAGGAGTGAGGATGTGGATGATGGACGGGAAGGATGGATTCCTACTCGAGAGAGGCTGAGGTAGATGGAATTACATGCACTTTGAGAAATATGAGCGTTGCTGAGCAGCATTCCGGTGTTTGGCAGTTGAGCTGCAGCAGCACACAACACATAAGTTACACAACAAAAGCCAACAGCATCAGACCCTGACTTTCTTTTGCTTTTGGCTCAGTCTCGAGTCGCTTACCTCTTTGGTGCCTTGGTGCCTGTTCTTTGGAAAAAGAGCTAATTTTACGCAATTCAGAACTGCGACTCCGAGGCCACCGAGGCCTGATGCCCCTTTCTACTCTGAGCCGCGCTGTGCAGTTGCGTCAGTGTCTGATTTTGACTCTTTCCCGTGTTTGTTGTTCTGTCCCTGGCCATCTTAAGCCCATCTCTGCCGATCAGACTCCTGTTTCAAGCCGCACAGAATATCGGCATTGATCCGAGATTGAGGCGAGGCGTGGGAGCATCGGCAACCATTCGAGCAGATCGATCCAAGCCTCTCTGCATTGTATGTTGCTGTATCATGTCGATGTGTGCTGTGAAAAGCCATCAGCGAAAGAGTGAGCAGGCCCGATCCTGCTGTTTCTATGTAAAAATGTTCGATATTCGTGGCTGTGTGTCTGCAATCCCACCAACCTGCCCAAATCGGCAATTCTCGAATATCAAGAACATCGAGCCCCTGAGTTGTGGGAACTGAACTCACAACGCCGTCCCGCGCTCGTTCGCTTGTCATCGAACCTCAATCCCGATGGTCATAGCTCGGCTTTTTCGTTCCTGAAGCTGAACGGTGAAGATTTACTTCATTTTCGGCTGTGATCTGCAGAGCAGAGCTGTCAAGTAATGAAGCCATGACGGAACTCACAAACTTACTCAGAATGAAGCTGTCAAACTCAACGTCATTTCTCATCACGACTTCATCGAGGAGATCAGTCGATGTTCGATAAGATACGATACGATGTGTGACATTGCAGTATGAGACCCAGCAGCAAGACCATGTCCGAAATGGTCTAGATATAACTAATACAAGTGTGCGAACGATCAGTCCGAAGGCATAAGACAAGCGCTTGGATAGAAACGATGCGCGATTCCAAAAAGTGAATAATACGATGTGGTATAAAGTAGCAGAGGACGAAGCAGTGAAGATGAGCTATCTAGATCTTTACCTTGATGAGGAAAAGACGCTTAGATAGTGTAAGTGAATCCAGGGCGGTCATCGACGACCTTGCGACCAGCCCTGATCTTCTTGTTGGCAGCATAGAAGTAAAGGGTGAAGCCAATACCGCAAAGAACGTTGAAGGCCTGGCAAGCGAGGGTGGCGTAGAGACCCTTGCGGTACAAAGGAGCATCGTGCTCGTTGTAGGCGAGCGAAGCAAAGATACCTCCGATACCACCGAACATGATGACGATGACCGAGGTGAACGACTTCTTACTCTGTCCAGCGACGTTGTTCTGCGAGAAGTTGAGCACGAAAGGGATGTTGGCGTTGGCACCCCAGACACCGATGAAGGCACCAGCGAGCTGGACGTGGCGCTGCTTGGTGGCGAAGAGCATACCGAGACCAGCGATGGTGAGGAGGCATTGAGCGATGAGGATGGGCATGCGGATAAAGAAACGATCGGCAATGACGGCGGTAGCAAAGGCACCGACCATGGCAACACAGTAAGGAGCCGCTCCAAGAAGGAACGAGTCTTTGATGGAATAGCCAAGTCCGCGCAAGATGACGGGCAAGAAGTAGGCAAATGCGTAGGTAGGCATGGTTGTGCACATGAACATGAGACCGTAGAGCCAGACCTTGACGTCGGTAGCGTACTTGGCAGCCTTAGCCCAGGTGAGAGCATCGTGCTTCGAGTCTCCACGGTCGCGCTCGATACGCGTCAAAATCATGTCGCGCTCGGCAACAGTGAGGAATCCCTTCTCGGCAGCCTTGTCAGGGAAGTCAAGGATCAAGAAGTAGGCAGCAAAAGCAAGCAAAACAGTGGCCATGCCTTCCAAGATGAAGATCCAGCGCCAACCCCTGAAAGACTTATCGGACACCTTGATGAGGGACATGCCGTAGGCGAGAATGTTGGAGAAGCCAGAGACACCGACTGAGATAAGATAGAAAGCCGACATGCGAACTTGCGACTCCCTTCGGACGTACCAGGTCGAAATGAGCCAGACCTAATTTGACGATTTTCCGGTGAAGTGGGTTCAAAGCGGATTAGAACAAGCAAGAGATGGGGAAGAGAGAGAATCAGAGGGGATAGTCAGTGTCACGCTCGACGCTATCTTCACCGTTGTAATGAACAGGTAAAACTTACACAGGCGGGGAAGAAGCCAGCTTCGAAAGCACCGATGAGGGCACGAGTGACCGTCAGCGTCTGCCAAGAGTGAACGAAGCCTTGACCGATCATGACGATACCCCAGCAGAATGCGATGATCGACAACTGCCTAGCAGCACCGATCTTTCGCAAGAGCAAGTTGGAGGGCATCTCGAAGAGGATGTATGGGACGAAGAACATCAGCAAGGGGATACTGTAGTTGGTACCAGCGGTAAGCTTGAGTTCCTTTCCGGCACCTGCGATACGGGCGGCGGACAAGTTGGTTCGGTCGATCAGGGCAATCGAATAGAGAGCACCGAGAATGGGGAGAAGGCGGCGATCGACCTTGGAGCGAACACGCTTGACTTCAGCGGCGTCAAAGCCAGAGTCGATGTCCTCGAAGGATGAGTGAGCTTCGGCATCCTGGGCGGAAAGGGTGGTGTCTTTGGTAAGGGTGTTGGGCTGGATGGCGTATCCGATGGGCTCCTTCTCATCAGAGTGGAGCGAGCCCGAGCGGTCTCGTGTCTGAGTCGACATTGTGTGGACAGTGGAGAGGAGGAAGAGATGGGTGGGGTGTTCTTTGTTTGGATCTGGAGACGGAGAGATGCGACTCTTATATCTTATCTGACCAACAGGGCAGACACTCTGGTAAGGGCGGACATCTCTACTCCAAGCAACAAGCAACATTGCATGAGAACTGAGCATGTGCGACTCAAAGCCACAGTTGCCGGTTCGAGGGTCGCATTTGACACGCACACACGAACACTCACCAGGAACGCGCTACAGCACTGACACGTTGTCAGGCACGGTACTAGACCTGACTTGGCAAGCGTGCATTGCGGGGTGCATAACTTTTGTTGGCCTGTTCCGGCAACTGAGAAACCGGAACCAATCGTATTGCTCGAAAGCCAAGGGACGAGAGAGAGGTTCAAGTCTAGACTGATGATCCACGATACGCAGTAGCGTGGCGAGTAAGAACGAACGGCAAACGCAGGAATTAGCGATCCCAAAGGGAGAGCATCCCCGCGCTCCTGACCCTGTGTGTTTTACCAAAGCTCAGTCGAGTTGCGGCCATGATTGATCCGAAAAGAGCACCTTCTCTGTGCGCCATGTGTTTCGCTAAGCCACTGAGTCGAGCAACGGCGCAACTACATCCGGTCAAAGCCATGGTGTTTCGTCTACAGAGCGCAGATACAATTGGATCGACGAGTTGCTGCGAGAGGACGAAACGCCAAGCCCTAAAACCGCGTCTTGGGTCGGAGTAACATGTAGGTAGCAAGCAGAGTGGAGCGCAGTACAGCACAGTGTCAGACTTCACTCGGCAAGTGTTCTGGCAGGGTCATGTGAGGGCACAAGCTGGCGTTACAAGCTTCCCTGGCACACAGCGCTTCGATACAATGGAGTCACAACTGCGAAACTGCATGAACAGCAAGAAATGGACCACAGCACCATAAGCACAAACTGTATGCAGTCCGTCTGAAGCAGCAGGTTCTCGACCGTCAAGCCTCCTTCCAGAGCTGCCCGTCGAAACGAACCCAAGAGCGGGCAATGAATGTGGGGAAGCGGGAAAAGCCTCTTCAAACTCTCTCTTCTCTCTCTCGAGGCGCCTTTCTGAGCAGAAGTTGCACTTTTTGACTTTGACAGCTGCTGCCTTTTCCTCCCTGTCAAATTGCTCTGGTTTTGTGCTTCGTTGAACAACGCCAAGACTTTTGGTTTGCAACGCCGCGGTCTCGAAATTCCCCCACGCATTGTGCCTCGTGGCACATTTCCGACACACCGAGAGAGATCGTGCTCTAGACTCCGCTCTTCATTGTTCAAGGGCACAGCAGCACTCAAATGAAACAGCAACGAAAGAATGCCAAGAATAGCTATGATTGCGAGACGGGATTACCCTCTATCTACCCTCTCTATCTGATTGAATCGATGTGGATGCAGTTTGAGAGCGAAACACAGCGCGGGCAAGTGACTGTTTTCCCCCGCACCTGTATATCTCTGCTCTGCTCGTGGTTTCTGCACGACTTCCATTGTTGTGATGCATCCAACGCCACCTATCATTGTGCTGCTCTTGATACTGCTCAGGTGCCAAAGTAGAGCATGCATGAAGTGCTTGGCGAAGAACGCCTTGCTTGCTTCGCCCGCAAATGTGTCGAGCAACAAGCCCCAATTCCAGCCTCCGACCTTCCGCTGCTGCATTCTCTCCTCCAATATCTCTCTCAGATTTGACGCGGAGTTCTTGGCATCAGCGACAGCCAGATCCTCCTTTCCGACGGGACAATGTTGTTGTATGAAGCTCACTCAGGAACTTGGCCTCTTCATCGAACGTTTGCTTACGTTGTATCTTATGGTCCTTGTTAACGGGCACCAGATATTTGTGCGATACGTGATCTTGGTCTTGATATGAACAAGGGCACGAGAAGCCTGCAGCGGCTAGGTCGTAAGCTAAGCCCATGTGACCTTATGCAAAGGCGAAGGCGCTGCAATCAAATCTACAATGTGGCTTTGAGATCGAACACCGCCACGGTGACACACAGCTGGACAGTCACTGCCAAGCGAAGACGTTCAAAAATGTGGTACAGCTGCAACTTTGGCAACAGCGAACTGCATTGACAGCGCTTGCAGCGCTTCGTCGTCGTATGTTGTTGTTCAGGATCGCTTTAGCCGAGGACCCAGCCATCTTGCTCGGATCACCACTTTTTCCGTGCTCTGTGTGCAACGAGAAGAGAAAAAAGCGGGGTTCGATCTTGCCCCGACACACCGACGTACGGGACAATCCTTCGGTCTGAAGTTGTGTAGATGGCTACATGAGGAGCGGCTAGAACACCGCTCGCAACAGCAACGCTGACGCTTCCCCGCAAACTTTCGATTCTTGAGCTTTGGCGGATTCCTCGCAACGAAGGTCTCGTTCAAGATCAGCTCATTCAACACGGATGGACCCCGTTCACCGTACCATATGGTACAGCGAGAGAGATTAAATGAGATGAGGCAGGGGCAGAAGACGGTCTTTTGCCAAGACATAAGCAATCAGGAACCATTTCTGACTCCGTCGTAGCTTGTTCCCCCGCAAATCGAAACCGTCGTCCTGCGATGGAAGGTCGCACACTCCTTTGTTGGCTTTCCGATCCCGGTATGAGCGTCGGACAAGAAGCTGGGCTCTCTCTCTTCCTTTCTCCTCTCTGCTCTGTGTCCTCTTTCTACCCTCGACAAAGTTGATCGCCCGCTTGTCCGACCTCCGCTTCCTTACTCTCCATACTCTCCTTGGCCCGCTCCACCAAATTCCCGTTCGCTCCTTTTTGATTACACCCTCGCATCTCTTGGCACTCTTCTCCGTTCGAATCATGGCAAGCTGAGCTCAGATCCATGAATGATCTACTCTCAGCGTAAGTTCTTTTACTTTGAGCAAACTCAGCGCCGCTCCAGCCTCCGGCTTCTTTGCCAACCGACCGCCCCAACCGGGTAGCCGAGAGGTGAGGTGTGAAAAGAGTCGCTTCGCATGGATAGACGCAGCAGTCTTCCACGTGTGATCGCAGCCAATACCTGTGTAGTATGGCGGTAGTAATTACGGAGCCCCACAACGAGGTCGCATTTCCGTGAATCGTCCTGCTCTGCCGATACATCTGACACCGCTTATCATGCATCGATGAGATGTATGACATCGAGCTTCCCCGATTGATTGAGACAAAGACCGGCAAGCTCTCATCCTCCTCTCAAGCGGAAGTTAGAGGGCCATTTAGGGCCTGTCCTCACCCTTGTGATTAGCTGCAAGAATTTCTGCGGTTTGTTGAGGGGCTCCTGCCCTGGCCGCGCGATTGATCATGTCCGCAAACTCTATCCTGGGGAATGCATTATGAGGATCGCGGAAACATGGTAGACTTCCGGCAAGTGACGTTGGAAATCGCGAGTCAGAACGACAACCAGATGGTATCTGTTGAGACATTAGAGTCTCTCAAGGTGCTCGAAGTTGTTTCGAGAATATCAAGCTTGCTTCGAAGATGGTTCGAACGACTCGAGGAGCTTAGATATCGCTCGATGCGATCTAAGCGAGCTTCGAAGAGCTTAGATTCCGACTCGAACGCGTCGAGGCGCATAAAAACGTTAGACCTGTCAAATAGAGAACTTAGATTTGCTTCGAGTGCGTGAGATACAGTTAGATATGCGATTAGGCCCTCAGATAACCTTGACACTACCTTGAAGACCCTCGATGTCACTTCAGACCTCTCGAACCCCCTTGATCCTCATACAACCTTCCGAGATCCTCGGATACACCTAAAGAGCTTCGACCCTACTTCGATCAACACGTTGCGCAACGCCTGACCTTGCTTGTCGTCGATGCTGCCCTTCCTGCTGCCTCAAAATCGGCCTACTTCCTCCGCACAGGTCCTCTCCAAGCTTGCACACGTACAAAAAGCTCCTGAAAGCTCTTGGGCACTTGCTGTAACAGCTGGTCCCTCAGCGTCGAGTTGTTGGCAGGCAGACCAAATGCAAAGTCGTACGTCGTCTCGATGATCGCCCTCTGCGGGTAGAGTTTGTTGATGTCAGCGAACTGCGAGAGGTAGTCGTCCAGATCCGTGAAGGCGAGCGTGCGCGCTAGCCTGAGCGCCTTGTCTTGCTTATTCTCCTGCCTGAAGCTAGCCCTGATCTCTTTCTCGAATGCTTCCCATGAGCGTGATCCATCCTTGTTGTATTTGGGCCTGAAGGTCTCTTGATACCACGTCTTAGCTTGTCCGGTGAGGTATGTTGAGGCGGCTTCCGGTGCGTCAGTCGAAGAGATGCGGTCTCTTGTCAGCGTGGAGCTCACCGAGGTCAGCCAGCTATCTCGATCTTCGGTCAAAGTACCGCCGTACTTCTTGACGTGAGCCTTGGGTGTGTACCAGGACAGAGGATCGTCATCGTTGGACCTTTTCTTCGTGATCTGTCGAAGCCTTCGGTTCGGGAGCATGTCGTCCGATTCGTCATCGGACTCGCTCTTCGACTTCGCTCGTCTTTTCTTCTTGTTGGTCACCGCATGATCAGGTTGCTGATCCTTGCGCTTGGACGCTCCTGAGCGTGTGGCCGACATCGCTGCGGGTAGGAATGTGTCTCGCTAAGGGCCTTGAGTGCAATCTTCGCAATCAGTGCGGATGCCTCGCTGGTGTGGTGAGCGGAAGGGAGGAAGAGAAAGATGATCGACTCAGCTCTTCTGGAATCGAAGGTCGCTGCGCAAAGCAATACCCTTTCATTTGACTAAGTCAATATTCCCTTTGTTGCTACGCATGCCGGGCACTTCCTCCGCCTCTAAGCGCTGCATTGTGGGCTTGAGCTTGGGCCGCCTGTTCACATGACCAGTTGCTCAGTCACAAAAGTCGGAAGAGCTCACACGCTGCGATGCAGGGAAATGAAGTCGAGAGGCCCAAGCGCCCACACATGCACACACACACGAGACTTACTTTTCCCTTGTCAAGCCGCAGGAGTTCGGCATACTCACTCGATCTAATTGCACGGTCAGAAGGTGTCAAATAGCAAGAGCAGGGGTGAAGAGGATAGAAAGATTTGCGGAGGATGATGAGAGAAGAAGACTGAAGAGCAGATTATGTGTATGAAGGGGAGGGAGAAGATTGGAGTTGTTGTGGGCATCTCGTCTAGCGTTGCGGTACTCTCTTTTTCAATTGAACTCGCGGTCCGCACCATGTCAATCTCGCTGACGG
>MAIP01000091.1:0-80257 GCA_001736125.1 Pseudozyma tsukubaensis | reverse complement strand
TTAACTTCGCAGATCGGACGGGATGCGGTGCTTTCAAGGTTCTATGGCCGCAGATGATAGCATTTCAAGAACAGCAATACATGAATTGAGAGTGACACCATCCACAGACTGTGATGTGAAGGACACGATGTTTGATTTGAGGGTCTAAGACTACAAAAGAGGGTGAAGGTCATACGGAGAAGGATTTGCCGCTGTTATTGCGTACTCGCTTGTGATTCTTGGGAGGCAAGAATGTGAATTCTTCGAATCTGCGTTTTGGAATGTTGTTATCGATGGGCGGTTTGAGGTGATGCGAGAGCGGATTCTCGTGAAGGGTGTGTTCTTTCAAAAACTCGGGAGAGGGCCGATAGATGCTTTCAAAGGCGTTATGTGCTTCTTCGAGCAGCTTGCGTTCCATTTCTACAGCTGTAGTTGGAACGAGACCGCGCCGCGAGAGTGTCAGAGGAAGAGCTTGTGTGGCGAGACAGAGGGGAAGCGTGAGAAGGAGCAAAGTCCAAAAGCTATTTGCCTCGACGAGCATGGTGAGCGGTTAGTGAGAGAGAGGATCCGTGTCAGGTAGACATGTGACGAGGGAAAAGGAGGTGGTTTGAGTGGAAAGCTTGGGAGTGGAATGCTCGCACTTGAGCCTCTTGCTTAAATAGGTCGGTGAAGCCGACGGGACACGCAACAACTCGAGGTCTTATCGTTGCATAGGGTCAAGGCGCTTGGAACTCGACGGTCGGTAGCCTTCCGCGTCGGGTTGGAAAGTGCTTATGAGGCGTGAGAGCAACTGTTCCTCGGTCACAAGACCGGCTGAACTCGTGAGCACGGGTGTGCCGATAACGTGGGAACACTCGAGAACTCTTTGATATGTGATGTGCTTTCCCGCCATTCGAAAATATTGTTTCGTCGGCTACGCCCGCGGGCAGTGCATCACAGTGTGGACATCCGACGACCGGCTTGACGTGATCTGTTTCAAGTGCATGGAAGGGGCATCTGAGAGCAAGAAGCGTGCTTTGATCTGTTGGCGTTGCCAGTGTTTCTGCCAGGCTGAACGATTAGCGCCAACCTTCAAACGTCGAGAGTGTTCCCTCTTGACCACGAGCACCAATCATCCTCAAGCAAGCAACCAGAACGACCCTTCATATGTAGCGAGACACCGTCTCGCTTTGCATTCCTTATTCCTCTTCTCAGCGATTATTGGTGACGAAAGCTGCAGCTCTGATGAGGGCAATACGTCGACAGCCGCGGTCCCAAATGAAGCCATTTCATCGGCGAGCTTGGATCAGGCAAATACTTTCGGAGTTTCGAGGTTGAATGGACTTCATTTCGCATGCACTCACCCGCCGAGCAAGGTCTTCTTTCCTTGCGTTGAATCACGCAGAGGCAGAACCACTGCCCGGTCAAATGCCAGTGCCACTCGAACATCGACTCGGATTGCAATTGCCGGACAGATTGGTCCCTCCCGACGGAATAGCAACGACACTGTTGTACGTTGAACGTCTCACGATCAGCGATACGGACAGCGTAACAAATGGCAGGTGGCGTCGGGTTGCCAACACCGACGTTGCGTCGAAATAGGCTCTTGGCATCTGCACATAAGCTCAGCGAGGTGTTGAGCTTCGGACATCATTTACCACCTTATGAAAGATGCTGGCTGCCAAAATCTACGAGCCGGGCACTCTTGGTGTCCCTAGTGCACACAAGAAAAACGAATCACACGGTAGAATTGAGCCCACCATTGGACCTTCTGCGGTCGTCCACACTGACCTGGCTTTCTTCTCGAAAGCTCGACAATGCTCGGCTCGTTGATGAAGACCCACTCCGCGGCATCACTTACCTGCACGTTCCTTGAACGGTAGTGCCGAACACAATGGCCCTTGACTTTGCATAGCGATGCTAGTGTCCCAGCGTGCCCCTCCATCTCAGCTTGCTTCACGAAACTCTGACGGGAAAGCAAGTTTCGGAGATACAGCCCACTTCAAACAGAAATTTGACCTTTGTCAACGGAAACGGTAGATTGATGGAACGAGATGAGACAAAGACGGCAAGCGCAAGAAAAGAATAAATACGTCTCGTTGCTGGAAGAACTTCCTTGCTACCCGGATGAGGATCAATCGGACCGCCATCATCATCACTTCCACCAACTCTGACAGCAGCAACAGCCGTTCGGACCGATACAAGCTCGGCGATCCTGCAGCCTCAGCGTAATCCAAATCTAATCCAGTTGTTCAGCCAGCCGTTCACCTTGAGACCGTAATTGTGGCTTCATCGGCAAACAATGCGCCTCTTCCGCTGCTCTACACTTCTCATCCTTGGCGTTGTCTGTCTTGTCGCTTCCGGTGCAGAAGGTGCCAAGGGAGAATCGTCCGGTTCGAAAAGCGCCAGCGGCAGCCGGTTCAACATCAAATCCTTTTTTCGAAAACAACCGCAAATGGAACGCAGCATGGCGTTTGAGCGTCTCGCAGAACACATGGATTCTCATCAACGCGCTTACTACGGC
Source organism: Pseudozyma tsukubaensis (assembly GCA_001736125.1). Classification (NCBI taxonomy): domain Eukaryota; kingdom Fungi; phylum Basidiomycota; class Ustilaginomycetes; order Ustilaginales; family Ustilaginaceae; genus Pseudozyma; species Pseudozyma tsukubaensis. The sequence continues at coordinate 77,775 of MAIP01000091.1, read as the reverse complement.
GAGCTTTGGAAGAAAGCCGTCGATCTTGAATTGATAGATCACCACACTGGTAAGTTTAAAGCATTGCTTCTCGAGACAGGGAGAGAAGCAGAGACTAACACTCTTTCTCGAGCCATAATCATGGTCAACAGGACAAGCGAAAAAGATCGATCTAACTCGAGAGCCTGAAGAGAAAAAACTTTTAACAGACCTTCTTCTGGGCTTGAACTCGTTTGCAGAAGCAGCAGGCCAAGCTCTTGGCAGAAGGCTCTGACACTGAAAGCAGGCTTGCGTCCACTCTACTCACAGCACATGTATCGGGCATTGAATCGAAAAGGTCTTTTCACGGTCTTGAGCTTCACGAACGAGCATCGGTCACACTGCGTCTGTCTTTTGTTCTGTGCAAACGATGTGATTCATCTTCGTCTTCTGCGTGTGCAATAGTGAGCTTGATTGAGTTCAGTCCATCATACTATCCTCCCCTTCCCCCTCCACACTTCCTTGCACACCTCCATCCATCGTCACTTCTTCGCCTTCAAGTTCGACCTCCTGCGCAGCATGCCCAGCCAACTCGACCGCCAACCTAGGCAGATCGGAATCGTCCAAAAACGCCCCCACGGTAGCTTTCTCTTTGGCATAGTCCTCCATCAGCAACGAGATAAAGTGGTCTGGGGCGTCCGTGAACCTCGCTTCGAGCAGCTTTCTCGTTGCGCTCCCTGGTTCTCCTTCCACACCGTCGTTGGCTCCCTCGAAGAGAGGTTCATCGATGAGCTGCGCGACGTCCAGATACGCCTCCCTGTTGCCCTCGTCCCCCATTACTTCTTTGAGGACGGCGTAAAGAGCGGTAGCCTTGAGATCAGCCACCATCACCTCATCCGCGACGTTATTCGTCTCGCTCAACGCGAACCAATCGTCCCTCACAACCGCTCTCCTCCAAATCGCCCGCAATGCCACCTCCAGCCGCTGCTTAGGCACGTCGTTCGCTCGGATGAGCACCTTTACCGCCGTCGCAAAATCTTCCAACTGCCCCTCGGGTGCGTCCTTCAGCGTCAAAAGATCAATCAAATCCTCCGACCCCAAGTACTTTCCCTCCAGCAAAAGCTTCGACACAAGACCAGCATACTGCGTCCGATAAGCAGGATACTCACCCAACCGCATCGCCACCGTATCGACCACCTCTCCCACCAGCTCTACAGCCTCCTTACTTCCGGCAGAGGGCAACTCGTGCGGTAACCCACCAACAGCATTCTCCCACAGAACCATCAACGATTCCTGCACAGCAACAAGGTCCAAATGGTCATCAAATACTTCCACCTGCCTCTGAACTCCCACCGTCCTAATCTCCTCCACTCCCAACGTCGCCAAAAATCCCAACTTACTCAGACTCAACATCATCTTCCTCTGCCCCAACACCTCCTCTCTCAACGCCAGACCCTCGAGCTTCGAAGAAGCAACCTCCCATCGCTGCAGCGCCAAATCGTGCAGCCATCCCAACCGTTCTTTCCCCGGCTGAGAGAGGTAGGATAGCACCAAAGTGGAGTATTCCGGTTTCTGCTCGAGTACCATCCGTGGCAAAGAGTGGGCGATGTACCAATCGTATAGTTCGAACGCAAAGTCTTCGGTGTATCGCTCGAGGTAAGTGTCGAGTCGTGCGGCAGAGTGAAGGGTAGGGTCGTTGCAGAGTTCAACGAGCGTCTGGAAGTCTCGGTACTGCTCGGCGAGCCAAAATGCTTTATCGGATCGAGAGGCTACGCTGACTAGAGGGCGAATGAAGAGAGGCCTAGCAGCGCGGTACGTCGCCTCGAAAACCGCCAGCTCCCTTTCGTACCCGTTGCCCGCACCACCTTCGGTCGAAGTCGCCGCGGCTTGGAGGTATCGCAACCTCTCTTCGTAGCACGCTAACGCTATTTCGGCAAGGGAGCAAAGTTGACCCTTAAACTCGACCTGTATTCTGTGTTCGCGCTTAACTTCTTCACTGGCGGTAGAAGAGAACTCCGTCGAGGCAGCATCGATGCTCGAGCCAAGCTCACGCGTTCGATCGGGTACAACGTTGACCGTGAGCGAGAACAACGTTTCGAGCAAGTGCACACTCCCCGAAAGCGCTGTCCAGGGCTCGAAGACCGCCGTGCTGTCCAAAGCGATACCGTACAGTGGTCCACTCTCTTTCCTGTACCTCAGCGCAGCGCGGAACGCAGAGAGCACGATCCGATTGAGCTCCAGCACGTCCGTCGAGCGAGTACGGATAGCTTGTGCTGAAACCGACTTGGTTTGGCGCAGCAACCTGTCGAAAACACGAGTGGTGAGGTCCGCGTGGTGACGGAAGAACTTCCTAACCAAATCATCCGATGCAGCGCCGAGCCCTTGTTCGTGCATCACCGTTTCAATCGCCCTCGCCAACGGACTCTGCGTCGCCCCCGCAGAAGAAGAATAAAACTCATTCTGATACACCCAAAGCTCATTCAGCGCCGCAGCCAACTCCGCATCGGCCCTCAACTGCCTCTTTGTCGTCTGGGGCAACTTCTCCAAATGTCCGCAGACCGCAACGAACTTCACCAAGAACCTCAACTTGGCCAACCTATCCTTCAACGCAGCTCGTAGATCGACCGAAGGAGGAACGCTCTGCGCGATCGGATTGCTAAACGTAAGCAGTTCGCGGGAAAGATCTTCGCATGCAGTCATGAGCGTTCCTTGAAGATGTGCCGGAAGTTGGAAAGTGAGAGGATTGAGCGGCGACTCCGAGTAGTAAAGCGCTTGTTCGAGTTTGCCTTTGAGTCGTTCTGTGTCGGCGCGTTGACGGTCAGCAGCGGAAGTGTAGGCCGTGCAGCGATTTCGAATTTCGGTGATGCTTGTTTCGATCAAGAGCGAGCCAGAAGTGGCAGAGACGAGGGAGAGTGCAGCGACAGCGTTGTGGTTTCCAACATCGAGCGTGTCGCATCCAGATCCGATGAAGCGGTTCTTGACATCGTCTTTGAGCTTGATGACTTCCTCGAATGATTCGCAGCCAGATTCGAGCTGCTTAGCGACGACAGTGTCGGCAAAGCAAACAAACGCAGCCGGTCCTCCATTGGGCAAGCTCAAGCTAGGCAAAGCGTAAGGTCGAGGATCGGCAAAGCTCGAATAGCTGATCGTCGAGATCGATGCCACAACGAACGACCCAGCATCCTTAACGGCATCCAGTACAGCCAAACCATAGTTGAGCGGCTCGTGTTCCGCCTTTGACTGCGAGTAGAGCAGCACGAGCTTTCCATCCGCCTGAACGGCACCATCGAGAATGTCGAACGAGAGACTTTGTGCGGCGCTGTACCTTTCATCGCTGAGTTGAAGCACGCTGCTCGCCACCACTTGCTGAACATCTTGTTCGGCCAAGAGTCGCTCTCCTCCCTGTTCGAGCACTTGCCATTTCTGCAACGTCTTCCTGCCGATCGCATAGACTTCGCGGCCTTGCTTGGAGGCTTGGGCAGGTGCGACGGCGATAGACGCAATCTGATCGTTCGACGAACCCATAGCCGAGGTCGAGCCGAACAGCCTTCCCAACAATCCACGTGGTTGCGAGAAAGGTCTGATCTCGGCTTGAAGAACACCTGCCCTGCTGCCGACCGACACGCGGAGTAGACGGCTCTGGCTAGTAGCCAACACGACTGTCGACTCGTCTATGCGTTGAAGCTGGACGATTGTTTCCGAGGTAGACGACAAAGGTGCGGTGATACGCTGCGCACGATCCTGGCGAGTGAGCGAAGAGGAGATGCCTTCCCATAGACAAGTTTGTCCATCTGGCGCCACGAGCAGCAGCGCGGGTTCGCGGTTGGCTCCACGGGGCAAGAAGCAGCAGTGCGAAAGATCGTTGATCGCTGACATGCTCGACGATGCGTACTGTGGCACTGGGAACACAAAGCACGTAGGCGATCCTGTGCCAATACCGCGGCTAGAGTAGTTCCAAACGAAACACTGTGTACGCGATAGCAAACAGGCGTAACCCGTTTGAACATCAAGATGACCCTGAAAGGCATCGATGTACAAATCGGCATCGTTCAACACCTCGGTCACCTCTATAGGCAGCTTCGAATAGGCCGAAACATGAATCCACTGATCACCTAGTAAGATCGTGCCTTCTTCGAGTTGTGTTTTGGTGACATCTTTGCTCTGAGGAGGAAGAGTCTGTCGACGGCCGTATCCACCAGCGTGAGAAGCAGAGTGAACGCTATCGGCAACCGAGCGCATCTCTGCATCATCACTGATCACCGAACCTTCGCGATCGTATGCGTTTCCAGGGCTGAGTAGAGAGACGTTGGGTCCAGTCGGAGCGAGCATCGAAGATGGACGTGGACGCGATCGCGTGATGCGTGCTCTAGAAACACCGCCTCCGCTCCCACCGAGAAAGAGCGAGCTTGACGAGACATCACCTGCGTCATTGTAGATGTTGTTGTTATTGTTGCCGGTTACATCAGCACGTCGAAAAGTAGTCGAAGGCGAAAGAAAAGAAGGCGGAGAGATCGGATCATGACTGCCAAACACCGGTGTGCCAGCTCGAGAAGGTCGATTGGCGGAACGTGTCGATGCACCAGCTAGCGGAGTCGACGATCGAGCATCCCTCGCTCTCGAAGGTGTTGTGAACATGTTGCCGGGCTCAATCGATCGTAGAGTGTGAACGATGAGACCAAAGCAAAGGTAGGGCCAAGAGCTAGTGAAGGTGATGAGGAAAGTGACACCCTTGCGTTGGAAGAAGTGATTTGAGTGGATATTTTTTGGAGTTGACGATGAGTTGAATTCGTTGCGTGGTCAAAGCGAAGTCTGTCATTTCCACGCCTCGAGCCAAATTCTTCGCGTCCAAGCCAACCACAACACAAACACACGCAGAGCAGCGCATCGCACAAATCGGGCGCAATCATCATTCATTATCGGGCGTATCCACCGCCAAATGCTTCGCCGCTCTCATGCACATTCCTTCATCCGTTTATCTCTGAGCAGCTGCTACCTTGCCATAACAGACTCTCATCCTTCAGTACCAATGGCTCAAGCACATATAGATGACGCTCTGCAGTTGCACTTGGGCTCGCTGACGTTGGCCTCGATACGACCGAATCTCAGCGCGGGATCCAGATGGTTTCGACATGCCTTTGTATTCTTGATGACTAAGAGACCCGAAGCATGAAAGGTTGCGATTATCTCACCCTGCCTCGTATACATGTCTTGATAGCTGGCGACAGCAGATATATAATCTGAGGCTAAGCCTAAGCCTAAGCCAACCCCAACCTAAAGCTAACCCTGACCCTAACTCCAACCCAAACCCTAAACTGACCCTAAGCCTAAGTAGCTCTAACGTGATGAGGATGCGTCGTGTTAGCCGCTCGAAAGGCGGCTCAGTGCAGCGAAACATTTTGATCGGGTGATGAAGCACCTCAGGCCAAACAATCAAACATCAAGAAATGATATCGGAATATGACACCAAGGGGCCTCGCGAGTGTGATTGGGAAAGGACAATGTTCTGAATGCGTGAAAACGTGCGATGCTGAAAGATACAAAAAGTCGGAGGCGGGCCAGGAAACAAAATGTTCGGATGACGGCTTGCTAATTGACGAGTTTGCGTAAAGGATACTGGGCATGCTAGCAAAGAAAAGAAGAAAAGGCGAAGGAGGATGGGGAAGGTAAGATGAGGTGATAATGGCTGTTCTGGCAGATGAAGCTCAGCAAACGTCGTAGTAACGGAAGTGCTCCGCGGCCAGCAGAGACTGGACCGGGTCGAGGTTGAGCGGGTTGATGCCTGACGCAGTACAAAAGTAGCGCAGAGCGAAAAATTTGTCGGCGTTACAGCTCAGGCGAAGGAGTGATCACTTCCTCTGCATCTTCCTCATCCATAGCCTCGTGAATCGACCGCATCATATCGACTTCACCAGCACTTGACGGATCCGAGTGAGTCCAAGGGAAGGGGTTGGCTGCGCCACTCATCTCCGAGTCGTCCGAAGCCGGCACCACGTCGCTCTTGAACGCTGGTGCAGCGGGCAATCGTCCTCCCGGTCGCCAGATACGCACCGTGTGGTCATCTCCGCACGACGCAATGGTCAAGGCGTCTTTCGGATGCCAAGCGACAGCGTTGACGGCGCCTGCATTGTGACCGCTAAGCGTCTCGATCAGTCGTCCAGTAGCACGATGCCAAATGTAGATCTTGGCATCTTCACTACCAGAGATGACAAAGTTCTCGTCGATGCCTCCAAAGCCGCATCCAATGATGTGTTTGCTAAGATCGTGTCCGTTGAAACGCCTGACCAGGCTCTGGCGAACAATGTCCCACATTTGCAGCTCGTTCGGTCGGACATTGGTGAGTGCATATCGAGAGTCACCGCTGACGGCTAAGCTCACCATCTCCTCGCGCATGTAGATTGTGCCAACCTCTTCGCGTGTTTGCAAGTTGATGAAGTGAATGCGATTCTTCTCGCTTCCCATGGTACGTGAGCCCCCTCCAAGATCGGTCACGGGATCTAGATCGGCTCGGTCATGGCCAAAGTGTGTCGATGTGGCTGACGGAGATGAGCTGTCACTCAATTGATCGGAAGCGGTCGAAGTGCTCAACGTGTTTGACGAGCTGTGATGACTTCGTCCTGTGGACACAGTGATGTTGGTCGGTGCAACCTCACGTCTGCTGATCGCAATCAAGTGTTTGCCATCCTGCGATGCTGCGACCGAGAGCACACGGAATGGGAAGGTGTCTTTCTTGTGGACGACGAAGCCCTCCAGATCCCACCAGATGATCTTGCCGTCCATACCTCCGGTCACAAAGCCCGTACCATCTGGCAGCCATGCAGAAGTCGCAACCGTGTAGTTGTGCTCGCGCAAAGTCAACATAGTGCCCGTATCGATCTGGCAAAGCGTGACATCAACATCAGAGGTTACAAGCAGCCTCTTGTCGTCTGGTGACCAAGTGACGGACGAGATGTTGTCAAAGAGAGGCACGAACTTTTGCAGCAACTTGTAGTCGTCCTGAACACTCCAGATGAGCATGATCTTGTCTGCTCCTGCTGTTGCGAGCTTGGTGCCATCGTGCGAGAATGCGAGACACCACACTTCGTCGTGATGATCGTGGATTGTGTGCGAGACCCGCGAAGGAAAGACGGACCGGTCAGATCGATGATCGGTGAGAAGCGAGAAATGAGCACCGTGTGGCTGATTGAAGAACGGATCTTGCTGTTTCTGATAGCTTTGCGCCTGCTCAAGGAGCTGTGGCAGCCTTCGACTTGGTACCATAACGAGCGGAGACACCGCCGACTCGATCTCCATCATGAGCAAGCGACGTGATTCACCGTCGGCACCGTCCCAGCCAGCACGAGCATGTAGCTGTTCAGGAGAAGCTGAGATGACCAAGCTTGACAGAAGATGGAGCTGAGACGTATCGTGGCTCAAAGGTGTAAGTCTCTCTCGAAGCACATTGAGCGCCTTCTTGGTCTGTCGAGCTTCCAGAAGCTCAAGATATCGTTGCTTCTGAATCATGAAGCGGATAGACTTCAAGCTGACCAAATCAGGTCTGCGCAGTACCGAGTCGATGAGATCTTGACTTGGTGATTCGAATGACGCTGGAATTGATGACGACGATGAAGATGCTGTAGCAGCAGAAGGCGGTGCCTCCGGCGATAACCCACTTGACCCGCTAGAGCTCGCGTTACGAGAAGCATGTATGCGGCGTGCTGCGTATGTGAGTCCGTCAATGAGAAGTCGCTCTGCATTACGCCAGTCACCACTCAGCACAGCAGTGCGAAAAGCGGTGATAGAAGGGTGCTCCAGAGTGACCCCAGATTCGGATTCGAGCGCTTTGGCCGCGCTATCATAACCCATCTCTCGCAAAGACTGCAAGGTGAGCTTGACGAGCTCTCTGCGATCGATCGAGCTGCCTGGGAATAAGGGCTTGAAGGACGACGCATCAGCATACTCGTCCATAGCCAGTGACGTTGCTTTGCCGTTACGGTGGCCATTGCTGCTACCGTTGCTTGAGTGTGCATCGATATCTGCGTGTGATGCGAGGTCGGTCGTCTTGCCATTGGACGAGCTCCCATTGGAGAAGGTGGAGGATGAAGCGTGCTGCGTCATTATGGCGGCGACGTCGGCACTTACGTTGGGGCGGAAGGACGTTGAGGCTGTGGGATCAGAAGAAGCGGGCTGTCCAGTTCGAACGGAGCGACGAGAGCTAGGCGAGGAAGAACTAAGCCTGGCCCTCTTTGGACTTGGAGCCTCCAGGGGGCTGTCGGGTCGGGTAGGTCGGCGCGGCGTCCTGATAGCTTGCTGGCTGTGCCCGCCAATGAGGTATGAGTTGGATGCGTGTGTCGTATGAGCTTATGTCGTGCACTGATGATGGTGGGTGCGAAGAAGGATACGACACGTGTTGAGCCGAGAGCTATACCAGGAAGCAAGACCGCTCGTCCGCACTTTGCGCCAGGTGCTTCCGGGTCTACGATCAAGATTTCTTGATTCACGTCGATTGCTGTTCGCTATGTCGAGATGGAACCGGTCGACTGGGCGTCAATTGCTGGTATTGCTGTTGCTCGTGTGTATGCGAGTGCGGGCGACACGTTGAAAGCAGGCCAACTTTGTCCAGGCTCACGCTGTGCAGTTGTTAACAGTTGTGAATGCGAGGCCGGCAATTTGGCACCAATGCTGATGTTTCGCGCGGTATATATGCGTCTCGAACAGAATCAAAGGCAAAGATGATGTTGGGCGTAATGATGCTATGGACAACCAACGGATCGTATCCTCGAATCAAACCGATAAGGCGTAGTCCAACGGCAAGCTTAGACCCTGAACAGCAACCAAGGGTCAAGGGAACAGAGAAAGGCTGAGTCTCTGAACGCACACACAAAATGGATCTGTGCGCGCTGAGCCAGCTGCAGTCGCTGCAGGGCTGACGCCGTCTCTCTTTCCGCTCTAAGTCAGGCCAGCAGCCACCTTTCTGTTTGCCAAAAAAAAAAAGTCATACCTGCAGCTCTGCGTGAAACGGACTAAAAGCGCACACGGCAGCATCTGGCCACGCAAATTTCCACAAAATGTGCTTTCAGGGTCTCGTTGCCGCATGCTTGGCCCGCTTCCTCTCTCACTCTGTGACTGTACCGTGCTGGATTGTGTGGAGGCGTAGCTGGATTTTTATTTATTGATTTATTAATTTCGTCACGGCCGGCAAAGCACTTCCCCTTCTCACCTCGTTATTTCAGCTCAATGCCACGACCTATACAAACGATCAGGGCAAGCTCGATACAGGTCGTGCACTCCAAATCGTTTGGAACAGATATATTCAGTTATAATACAAGCAATCCAGTGGTCGCTTGAAGAAAGCAGTGAGGAACACACGCTACGGCTTGCTAGAATATACAAAGTGAAGCGGCATATGTTAGCACTACTTCTCGCCGCGAATGACAAAGTTCTTTGCAAAGCGAAGCATTGCGCGGAAGTCAGGCATATCAGGTCCACCACTCATCACGGCGTAGCTACCGTTCTTACCTGCTGCGCCCATCCTGCCTTCGACGCTACGCAATGGCAAGCGTTGGTTCGAAGCTGCGTGTGTCACCAGGACGTGGGCGAGCCAGTACAGCGGCAAGGCGTCGTCGGACAGTGGAGTGGCACCAGAAGCAGTAAGTGGAGTGAACAGCGTCTGCTTGAGCTCGTCAGGCCAATGGCTCTTGGCTCGATCGTCCTCGTCCGACGTGTCGTCGTCGACTTTCGACTTCTTGACGGATGCAAAGCGACATGTCGGATCAGCGTCCCAGGCTTTGCGCCATCGCGCAAGTGCTTTCTTGTAGAGTGTGACTTGACCATCGACTGCTGCTCCACTGGTCAGTGAGCCCAGCTTGATCCACCTGCTCAACGACGATACCTTGGCCACTTTCGTAGCGCGACCTTCCAGCAGGTCAATGATGCCACGCAGCAGTGCCAAGACCATGACCAAACGAGCAAAAGGTCCATGCGATCCATAAATGGAGGGCATGTGCTCAGGCTCTCGAGGTGGGGATGAATCGACCTCAGACGAAAGCAATTGCTGAAGCGCCTCGTCGAGCGTCGGGCCCTTGTACAGATCGAGCGCCTTGCTCCAGCTCGCTGCAGTGGGTGAGCGCCAGATGAAGTCCGGACTTGGAAGAGGAAGATGCGCGACCTCTTTTGTAGCCAAAAGGGTCGGGACTGCCGCATCGAGATGCGCTACGGTGTCCATCGTGTAAATGATGAATGCACTTCTTCGTCGGCCTTCGAGCTCGGCCCATCGACGCCAGATCTTTTCCGAGTCCTCGGCTTCCGGCGTGTACATCGAGGTAAACGAGTATGAAAAGCAGGTGTCGACCAACTCGAACATTACTTGTTGGGTGACTTCATCTGCAGTGTACGACACTTCACGCAACGCATGCTCTGCGTCAGGTTCAAAGAAACCAGCCTGTCGTGCCAACGTCACCACAGTGCCGTGAGAGACATCAGCCACCGTTCTCGTGGTCACGTCGCTGCTGAGGAAGTTGTTGCCCTGAAACAACATCATCGCTTGGACCACCGAGCATTTGTCCCTGACGCTCTTGCATCGGCTCGCAAAGGTGCGCATCAGCATTTCAGTCTTGTCCTTCATCACGATCGGCTTGACAAGCTCTTGACCGTCTTCCTCGTCGACGTACTGGCCAGGAACTTTATTCATCAGATGCTGAAGCTCGTTGGAAGGCTGAGGCATGGATGTGCTGTGGCTGTTGATGATGTTGATGGCCGACTTTGGCACCACCTCTTCGCCCGCCCACCATTTGCGACCTGCTTCGTGCCCACCGAGAATGCACATGGCAAAAGCCACACAAGCTGGCGTTGTATCGATGCGGAACGTGGGTTCGTGGAGCACCGGGAAATGCTTGAGCAAGTTCTGCTGTGCATGCAGTGCCAGCATGCTGAGACGCGTAATGGGCGGCAGCGCCCAGTGCGAGATCGAGTAGCAGGGACGGAACATTTCCGGCGGGATGAAGAATGGGTTCTTGACGTCGGTGAGTGCCTTTCCGAGCGGACTCATCGCCACCTCGACATTCAGAGGATCAGCGCCGGCCAAGTCAGGCATGGCGACGTCTTTCGAATTGAAGTAGTCGGATGTATTGGTTGTATCGACGGTGCCCGAGCCTGCCGTAGTGGACAAGGCACCCAGCAGTTGCTGAATGCTTGGACTCATGAGCCAGCCAAGTGCGCTCATCTGCGCACCCGGCGTACCGCTCTGTGCAGCAGCTGCGGCAATACCGCCAGCACTAGGATTCGAAAACATGGCAGCATCCCAGTTCGGTGTAGAGAACTGAGGCGTACCGAATGTGGTCGAAGTTAGCGCCATAGCGGGACCGTTGAAAAAGGAGATTTCGCTTCCATGGATTCCGGCTCTCAACTCCTGTACGCCACCCTGAAGCCTCAAAAGGAAGGCTTCGGGTCCTGGCGTGAGAGCCCCTCCATCAAAATACTGCTGCGATTCATTCTTGACGAACCGACTCGGCGTATGGATGCCGCTGCTGCTGATAGGCACGGGTGCCGAAGTAGTGGTTGGTTCGCTACCGCTGGTGGCCGGTGCACCTGTTGTTGTTGCGGTGGCTGCCGAGCTGTCTGTTGCCGACGATGTCGTTGCTGTAGCCGAAGATGCTGGAATTGATGCCGATACCGACGCAGATGTCGTGGCAGCAGATCCAGCAGCTGATGTGGATGCTCGATTTTCATTGCCCTCGCCAACATCACTCTTGTCAGACGATAGGCTGAGCTTTTCATTCGAAGAGCTCTTGGCCAGCTTCTGGACTGCTGCGAATGCCTCCGATTGAGGTGAAGTGCTGGTGCTCGAGATGTTGATCCCCTGCAAGCTGTTGTGACGGCTGACGCTGCGGGATGGTGGACGCATTCCTGTCCACTGTCCGCCCAAATCCAGTGAAGCCAATCCGCCGCCCGGTGTGGTTGGCAGCGCTGAACGTGGACTCGATACGAGCGGTGTGTCACGCGCATTGGAGAAGGCAGAAAGATAGGGCGACATGGACGAGTTGAGCGCCGTGTTGGAAAAGGGAGACAGAGGTCCGAGAGTCGACACAGAAAAGCGCACAGGCTCCTTCGGTGTAGTTGCTCCGGAGGCTTCTTGACCCTGAGAGGTGCTGGTTGCTGCGGTGGCATTGGACCCTGAATGGTTGGAAGAAGATGCCGGTCCATCTGTCGATGAAGACGAAGTGCCGAACGAAAAGGCGGGACTATTGGCGCTGTTGGACCCGTAGCTTGCCAGATTCGACGAGCTTCCAACACCAACACCGCCGGACAAACCTGGCGCTGTGGAGCGGAAGTAGCTAGCATCCGAGCCGAGATGCGAGCCTGTACGTGATCGATCGCCGAGATGGCTCAAAGGCGAAGTGACAGGGAAGCCGAGCGAGGCCAACATGCTAGCAGTAGCACGGGCAGCTGAGCCTGGCGTCGTTACATGACCTGGAGACGGCAGCTTGGCTGTGTCGAGACCCTCCCAAATCGCAGCGTCGGCTGGATTGGCAAAAGCTGAAGAAGGTCGTGCTGCGTACTGCTGTGTCATGTAACGTGAACCCGAGTTGCTGCCATGGCGTGCAAGGGGCTGGCCGCCGTAGCGTGGACTTCCGTGCTCGCTTCTCGGTGCGTTCGACTCGGGGCTAGATGGCTGATAGAGTTGCGGGTGAAGGGCAGCCACAGCCGAGTGAACAGGAAGCGGGAAGGGAGTCGAAGCGTACGGATTAAGTGCTCCCCTCCCCATATGAAAATCCGGGGGGTCCATGGAGTTGGCATATTGGTAAGCGGCAACCGAGCTGATGGCAGCGACAGTAGTAGCGGCGGCGGCAGCTTGTGCTTGCGAGTCTGCAGCGATGGCGGGATCAATCATAGCCGAAGCATCTTCGTCTTGACCATGCGTAGCAGTGGGATGATGGCCGGCGGCGGCGGCGGCAGCGGCTGCTGCTGCTGCGACAGCAATGGCGTCGTGGGTCATTTGATCGCTGTGAGGAGCAGGTGGTGGTGGTGCAGGACCATCGACGGCATCAGCAGCGCCTGTGGCACTTGAAGAAGCTACTGCGGCACCGTCTGCACCAGGAGCATCGCCAGATCCATTGGTGCTATTGGCAGCGGCTGCCGCAGCTTTGGCTGCTTTGGTGGAGCCTTTTGGCCTGCCAGGTTTGGCTGCAGAAGAGGCTCGACGCGGCTTAGCAGCTTTGGGCGGCGATTCGCCTTCTGCTGTGGGCTTTTCACCTTCACCGGAGCCATCCAGTTGCAGGACGACGCGACATTGGCGCCTGTGTCGAGACAAGACGTCACTACGTGAGAAGCCTTTGCCGCAATCGCAAACGAAGGGGCGAATGTCGGCATGTCTTCGCTCGTGACGCCTGAGGTATTCGAGTCTTGAGTAGCTGGTGGAGCAAGTGGGGCAAATGAAAGGTGGACCATTTGGCGAAGGTCCACCGTTGGCATCGACGGATGCATCCCCGGCAGCGGCGGCGTCGTCGTCGTCGTCGTCCTTCTTGCTGCCATCAATGGATGCATTGGAGGAGACCGAGTTGCGTTTCTGAACCTTGCGTGCAGGCCCAGACGGTGTGGGAGAATCGGGTCGCGAATGAATCTTGGCGTTGTCCGGCTCGGCGGCCGCGCCAAAGTAGTCGCTTTGCATGGTTGTGAATGTGGGGAACCGGCCTTGTCGAAGTCGGCGGTGCTGGGGCTGGGACGAGATGACCGGGGGAAGCTGAGCTAGAGTCTGCTTCTATTAAATTATCGTAGGTGAGTCTGATTGATTAAAGAAGCGTTCCGGGTACGCTCGGACTGGATGGAAAGGGACGCTGTGTCGCGTTGCACAAAGCTGTACGATGGATCTCAAAACCAGAAAGTGATGCTATAGCGGCTGTGACAACGACAGCGATTCAAAATTCCGGTGTGTTCTGCCGTGCGTGCTTTGACCAAGGCAATGATGTCGAGCCGCGTTTCGAAAGAAAGAGACGCTAGCGTGCAAGCCTACGTGCGCCGATCAAAGACGGTCCTCGAGACGGGAAAAAAGAGCGGATGGACCGACGATACAGAGCCGTCAGAAAGGTGACGGTGTCGATCCACGTATCGAGAGAAAGATGGGATATCGAGTGCTGCTAACGTGCACCGAGAGTGGGGGATGGGTGGTGGATGATGTTTCGTGAACGGTCGAAAGGGTTGTGGTGAGAAGGAAGAAATGTCGGGTGGGCAAGAGCTGTGGGTGTGTGGAGGTGAGAAAGCGGCAGATTCGCGGCGGCAGCAGCAGCAGCAGGGCACAGAGAGCAGCAAGCAGCGAGCAGCAGCAGCTGGTCAAGAGCGCGAGAGCTGCTATTCGGCCTACACGGTCAGCCTTGGCTGTGGTGAATTGCCAGGTGGAGGCGCCGGAACAGTCAAAAATCCAAGAAATGGGCATTTGGCCGCCATTTTCTCGAGCAAGGCGGCACTTCAGTCTCACTCTCTGCCATTCTCCTTTACACTCATTTCCTGTCCATCAGTCGGCGGCTTCGTCCTGCCTTGCAATATCAAGACACATGTGCACTTGACACCAGAAGCCATTGGCTATGAGGTGCAGAGAGATGATGACTTTGACGGTGATTCTAAGGCAGAAAGCACATGTACGAAATCTGCTCGCATCTGTGTAAGCAGATAGAAGCACGGCACCAGAGCGTAGCGAAAGGGCGATTCTCAGCCACAAAAAGCAAAGCACGAGCGAGGCATATTTAATAAGTGAGAATAGGATCTGGCGCTTTATCAGTCTGACCAAAGCTGCAAATATTATAATATGAAATTGGATCGCGATCTCGAGACGACAAAGTCGGAATTTTTGGCCTCATTTCATTCGTCCTCGCTCCTTGCCTCTATGCTCTTAAGCACACACACACAGACCCTTCCCCACTCTCAACTGAGCCGGCACTGCGGCGTTGGATCTCTTACAAAGCCTGTCCATCTTTCGCTGAGATGATCGTCAATGAGTATTCTCCTAATGCCTGTCGCCTCTTGGATGCCCATGTGTCTGTTCCTGCCGTTCGCTAGGCTCAAGACCTTGTGGTTGACGAGAAGGCGCAGACGAAGCCGGTCTGCACAATGGCTCCAGAGTCGGCACAATTGACATATGAGTGGAGGCATTGCATCGACGGACACAGGCAGCAGAGCCGACCACGCTTCAGACCAACACAGGGTTGAGTCGAAATAGCGGCCAAACAGACCAGCTGTCAGCCGGGTTACTAAGCATCAGAAAAGTCAGCGATCTCAAGGCCGTTGAATTTGATGATATTGGCAGCTTTTCGTTGCTGTAAGTGTCGATCGTGGTCTGAGTGTGCTCCCCTTTCCCCCTTTGTTTGCTATTTCGAGCGACGCAACGCAAAAGGGCGATGATGGCACTCTGCCGCTTCACCGCCTGAAGAGGCGGCCATGAATGACAGGTTCCAATCTGGGACCCTTGGGTGTCGGCTCATCCGCTCGAACCAGGGTCAGGGACGTCTATAAGAGGTTTCCTTGTTTGTCTCGCACGACTTCTTCACAACAGGACAAATCACCGAGATCCGAGTTGTCAAAGGCTGTGAGGGTCTGACCTTCCAACACACCAAATTCGGTGTGGAGCGCGCACGGTTTCAGAAGCCAAACACCAACACCAACATCAACAACACTTGTCGAATCGTACCCCGAACAAGATCCGACACATCAAGTCGCACCTTTTCTTCGGTCAAAGATCCACCAATACTCGTCAGCCGACCTGAGAAGCAGCTTTGAGAAGTACGGAAGCTCGCAACGATGTCGGAACCACAATCATGGGACGCACTCAGAAGAAAGACGCGAAACCTGGAATCAACGATTGACGCAAGACTCACGGCTTACTCGCAGATCGCTTCCAAAATCGCACGTTCTGCCGATGCCCCTTCATCATCATCCTCCGCTGGAGCGGGAGGCATCTACGCGGACCACACAACGCTTGACATGGAAGGCAATGGAGCATCTTCTTCGTCGTCATCAGCTCAGAGGGAGCAGGAGACTAAGGAGCATGTCGAGCTGGAAACGGAGCTGGATACATTGATCAATCAGCTTAGCGATGCGTTGGATGGCTTGACAGCGAAGTTGGACGATCCTGCTGTGCCGCCTACTACGGCCCAATTGCATGCGGTACAGAGACATAGGGAGGTTCTGTTTGATTTTACACGAGATTTTAGGAGGTCAAGAACCAATGTTCGACACGCTATCGATCGAAGAGATCTCTTGGGCAATGTTCAGGGTGATATAAAGTAAGTCCCCTTTCCCTTTTCCCTCTCCTAATCCTTACTCCTTACTCCTTTCAGAGGCTGTTCAGCTGACTCTTTTTTCCCATATGATCAACGAATCGCTGGAATTGATAGTGCCTTCAACCTCGCCCACGCCTCCGACTCCGATGCCCTCCTAGCCGAACGTGGCAGAATCGACAATTCCCACTCCATGATCGATCGTACCTTAGAACAAGCCTATGCAACCCGCTCCGAATTTGCCGATCAACGTACAACCCTAGAAGGCATCGGTACAAGAATGACAAACACTGCCGCACAAGTTCCAGGCCTAAACAGTATCATCACGCTGATAGGCAGAAGAAGAAGAAGAGATAGCGTCATCATGGGTTGCCTTATGGGTACTCTGACGGTGCTGTTGCTCATGTTCACGTTTCGTTAAGGTTTCGATAGCGATAGCAGGCGAGAATGTCAATATACCCAGAAGAAAAGAGGAAAGCAAGCCCGTTCAAAGAGATACTTTGTGCAAATGGGTGTGTCTGCAGCATAGCTGATCCGTTCAAGCAAGCATTGAAGCTCACACCTCAACCCACCAATCCGTTCTCAAAACCACATCACTCGAGCAGACCAACAAAGCATCAAAAAGCAAAATCAAATGGATACTGGTATGAGAGGAAAATACATTTTGGTTTGGAGGATTCGCAAACATGTCCCTCCGCCGAGTTTGCACTGGCTCAAAAGAGCAGCTCTCGAATGAGTCACAACTCCTCGTCCTCCTCGGTAATCTGCGAAGGCTTAAGCATACCAGGAACCTTGGCAGCCGCCTCTCGCTCCGCAGCAGCTTTACGCTGAGCTTCAGCCTCCTTATCCTCCTGGAACAAGTCGGCGTTGTCCGTGGCACCAGCGGTGCTGCCAAACATCTCGCGTGAAGTGATGAGGAAGTCACGCAGGTGCAACTTGTAAGCAATGAGATCGCTCGAATGCATGCAGAGACCGTTGACAAACTGCTCGACGTACTGCGCCTGCATGTGAGGGAAGGCGGTGCGCAACAGGTTGGTAGTGTACTGCCGAATGAAGAGGCGGTTGTTCATGCTAGGGTCCTGCTGTGTCGCAGGATCCCACAGCGGTGCGGTGACACGATCCGTCTCGATGAGCTCAAAGATACGGGCGAGCAAAACGCACTGCGTCTTGAAGCCACTCTTGTGGTCCGAGTCGGTCAGCACGTAGAAGATGTCCTGGATGATGTTGAGCAAGTACTGCTGGTAGAATCCGTTAGCGACATCGAGCGGTGAGCCCGAAATGTTGTTGAGCAGCTCGAGGCAGATGTTGAGACCCGTGTCAGCAATATCACGCATGGTGTGCTTGATGGCCCAAATGATACTGTCCATGGTCAGCTTGAACTGAGCAGGTTCCAACTCCAACAACGCAGGGAAGCAGTAGAGGTTGATAGCACGGAGCAGCTTGAAGAAGCCGACGCGGTGCTCTGGGAATTCGGCAAAGTCCTGGTTGATCATGTTGAGAGTGGGCTCAA
Organism: Pseudozyma tsukubaensis; assembly: GCA_001736125.1. NCBI lineage: Eukaryota > Fungi > Basidiomycota > Ustilaginomycetes > Ustilaginales > Ustilaginaceae > Pseudozyma > Pseudozyma tsukubaensis. The sequence goes on along the minus strand of MAIP01000091.1, from coordinate 60,066 downwards.
AGACGGCATCGAGGATGGGCTTGATGTTGGGTGTCAGCAAGCTTTGCAAGCGCGAGGTGATGGTGGCCATGACATTGAGCACCTCGGCGTCTCTTGCGGCGGGTACATTGCGGTTGTAGTCGCCAAGGATGGCGTCGAGCAGCGAAGGAATGAGGTTGACGTTGACGGCTTCCAGGTCCTCGGCACGCTTGACGTAGGTTTCGACGAGACGCAAAATCTCCTTCTTGATGGTTCGCAGACCACGGACCATAGGTGTCTTGGTAGCAATGAGGCCGTCGGCCTCGACCTTGGCACTGATGATGCCACTAACACTGCGGTAGAGAGCGAGCATGTCGAGGTAGATACGTCCGATTTGAGGCAAGAAGAAGGTGCCGATCGAAACACATGCCGAGACGTTGGTCTTGAGGACATTTGACAGAATCTTGATGTTTTCGGGGCTACCAAGGACGTCAACATTGTTGTGAGCCTGCTGCATGAGGCTGTCCCATGCGCTGTTGGGCAACTCCATGAGTTTGGCGATGAGACGCTCCTGAGTGGGGCGATTGGGCTGCGCTGCGATCATGTAACCAACGGCCTCGTAGAAGGTGTGGACTTGCAATGGCGATAGGTCGAGGGTGATGCGGTGCAAATTGCGGAGAATCTCGTCGATGAAAGGCTCCTGCTCGCCTGCCTGCTGGATGACGAAATGACGACGACACTTCTGAGCAATCTTGATGTAGGTATCGCAAGCCATGTCCTGAACACCTTCATGACTTTCGTGCATGAACTCGAAGTTCTTGTTGACGACCGTCTTGAGGAACTTCCAGTGTGCCTTGAGGAATCGAGGGTATTGGCCGACGATGTACATGATGTTGGATGCTACGACGGCCTTGTTATCCTTGCCTCGCTTCATCTCGCAGAGACCGAGCAAATCCTTGATGACAGTGACAAGGAAGCGCTTTTCAGTCTCCTCGTTCATAGCACCGGAGATGGAACCAATAGCCCAGCAGAGCGTGTTAAGGTTGGCCCATGACCACTCGGATCCATCGACCTGCTTGGCAAGCTTTTCAGTCATGATATTTTCGGTGTCGAGGACGTCCAAGTGGGTCAAGTAGACCAGGACCTCACGCATGCTCTTGTACAAGACGATGGTGTCGCTCTCCTTCATGAATTCTCTGACAATCTCTCCCTCGTCATTCTCGACAATCAGCACCTCCTCGGGCTTGACCATTCGCTCGATCATGACCAATCTCAGGTTGGAGAGGATATCGGTGTAGATGTTTTTGCGCAGGTTGGCCGAGTTGGCATTCGAGATGCCGTTGCCGAGGTTAAGACCAAGAAGTGGGTTCATCTCCGCGATGGGTTGCGACTGCTGCTCCTCGTACAGCTCGCTTACCAGCTTGGACCAGTACTCTAGACAGATCTTGAACACTTCTCGTTCGGGCACTTGCGAGACCTTGATCAGATACAAGTGAGCATTGAGAAGCACGTCCTTGTTCTCTGCGTTTTCGACGAGCTTGAGATGCGCTGTGAGGAAGTTGCTGAGGAAGAGGGCGAGGTTGAGCACGAGCTCCTGCTCGGAATCGGAGCTGGTCTCGTAGGCGGCAGCGATGTTGGTAGCGGGTGGAATCATGCGGTTGACCGAGGTCATGACCATGTTGAAGAGAACAACAAACTTGGGATCGTACTCGGTTCCGACGGTCAGGTTAGCAATCTCCGAGAGACACTTGAGCGTGACGTTGCGGAACTCTGGGACCTCGAGGAAACGACCGATAAGGTTGTCAATGACGTTAGTCTCGAAGATGTAGCCGAGCGGGATCCAGTTAAGGAAGCGAAGCATGGTCTCGAGCGTGGCCTTGATCAAGCTTGGCTTTTGCGCCTTCTCGAGAACTTCAGAGCAGAGCTGGAACACTTCGCCGAACTCGCCGCACATCTGGTTCTTGAGCGACTTGGTCTTGGAAGTGGTCATCTGTTCCGCTGAGTAGTCGAAGATCTCTTCGGATAGCAAACGGAGGATGGCCATGTTGTTCTCGCAGATGGACAGCGAGCCCTTTGAGGACGAAACAATCTCTGGAATGAACGATGGCCAGTTGTGAGGCCACTCCTGTTTGAGGATAGTGATGAGGGTAGTGTTGAGTTTGCCGAGGTAGGTCTTTTCTCGCTTGAGGCTGGCCTCATCGGAAGAGTGCTGGATAATCATCTCGACGATAAAGTTGCGGATACCCTGCTGCTGATCCTCGGGGAGCACCTTCCATCGTGTCGAAATGAGCTTGTCGAGAATCTGCAGGGAGATGTACTTGGTCTGCGGAGATGAGCTCTGCTGAAGAATCGCGGGTACACGTTGCCAAGCATCAGAATGTTCCTGGAACTGAGCTAGTGTCTGCTGTGCCATCCTCTGGTCCTGACCGGTACCTGTGTACATGGCAGCCACGACACGGTCGAGGAGACCGATGTCGAGGTCCTTGTCGAAGTCCAAGATACCTTCCATTGTGATCGACTAACGGGGATGGATATGTGGTTTTGAGGAGGGTCAATTGGCGCTAACAGTGCGCAACGTCACGCAGAAGCGTCGGCAGGAGGCCCGGCGGCTTGATGCGGATCTAGCCTGTGTGAGCCTGAGGGGGATAGCAAAGCACGTGCGGAATGTGCGTCTCGAGCTTGCGGAAAGGCGACCTGAGCGGTGGCGTGGATCGAAGTGCTGCGCAGATGCTAGAACAACACTGGCTTGATCTGATCGATTCAGTCCGGAGTGTGTGCAAGCGGCAGTCGTCCCCTAGATCAGCTTCTCTGAGCACAGCTACTGAAGGCGCGGGATGGATGAGATGATGGAGGAACAAAGCTGAGCGAAAGAGTAAGTTGTGTGCGTTCGTTGGTGTGTGTGGTGGAGGAAGCAAAAAGATGAATTGTGAATAGCAAAGCGATAGACGCGCCGTGGACTGGACCGAGCGAAAGGAACACACACGCACACTTAGACGCAGACAAAGATCAGGCAGCAAGGCTGTGTGTCAGTCAAATGAGTGAGTGAGTGTGCGTGTCTGTATGTTTGGACATCTGTACTGTACATTACTGTATTTTGAGTGGGTTACGAATCGCTCTCTCTCTCTCTCTCTCTTTTTGCTTGGATCGGGTGTGCCAATTTTCTGCCGCTTTCCACTCAGCAAAAGCATAGAAAAAGAGCAGAGAGGGTCTTTTGCTGAGTAGCCGCGTTTCCCTTGGAAATAATCTTTTTGGGCAGCAGAAGCAGCATCTACAACACACACACCTAGAAAAGGTACCCGCCAAGCTCAGTTTTGGTTCTTTTGGAGGCGCATCTTTTTCTTATTTCCGTCAAAGCGTCAGCGAGCGCTACCAATTGAGAGATTCAGAGATCCTTTTGCAACAGACGATCTCACACTCTGAAGATAGCCCACACTCATCAATATCATGATCAAAGCGCAGGAATTGGGGCACAAACTATACCAATCAGATCCCAAATGCTTTATCAAGCTTGGTGTTCGGCGTTTACGGCAACGCAGAGACGCAGAGACGCAGGTACACTTGGTCGCTTGGCCTGGCAAAGACGCCGGATGAGCCGATTGGCATGGCTGCGCAGTTGATTCGAAGCTGTTCGATCAGCCTTGCCCCACTCGTCCAGACTTTGAGTTTGTATCTTGCACAGGAAGTAGAGGTCGTAACGAGTCAATCTCGCTCTGTAGTGCTGATCGCTTTCGGGATCACGCCGATATCTTTGCTTTGCTCTTGCTTCATCGTGGACCCCAACACATGTCTATGCTGCTTGAACGGATTCCATTCACATCCTGACGAGAACTTCCGACGAGAGCTGCCGTAGTTCTGAAGGCGTAGTCTCCAATTGCACACTCCATAACAAAAGGGTCTTGATCGAGATCAGCGATGACGAGAGCTAGACGAGCATATGAGACAAATCTGTTAGGTTCATGAAGAGGGGAGCACTTCAAATTGGCGGACGAATCAGGAAAGCGGAAATGCGCCGAACGTGCGCACGTGTTGCTTCCACAAGAGTATGCCTGCCTCTCTGCAGCGCTTCTCAGTAAGCGGCTCTCCCGATATCATCACATCATCTTTCATTGGCAATCGCTTGCCAAATCATCTCAGGGCTCTGCCGAATGCTATATCAGTCCGCATACGATGTCTGGTGGGGAACAGGGCACAAAGCATCAAGCGTCCATGAGAAGTAAAACCAGCATCTGAAAGACCTGTTCCATGTCAGAATTGGACCCTGCCTTGTGAAATTTCAAGTCTTGGCCACAGCGTCAACGCATGGAAGGTGACGGGCGGGAGGCAGCTTCTTTCCATCTTTGCAAGCAAGGCCTCGCATGCGCCAGTCGTAAATTCAGTATATCGTTGCACAACTTGAGCCAAGACTCAAGCCAGCTAGAGTCCAAGAAGCAGTTCCGGCCAAGTCATTAAGCGAAAGAACTTCTCGAGGTCCAGCGTAACTTGGCTGCAAAGTCAATTTTGAGCTCAAGCCAGTCTCTGGTTCTGCCGCACGTCCTTTTTGGCCGCTTCGTGCGCTTGCTGAGCCGTTGCACTGCACTTTTGCGCTAACTGTGCCGCCTGTCAATTGTCTTGCTTCCATGTCTGACCGGCCCACTTCGCCCTCTATCGTTCCGACTTCTTCTTCTCGTTGCCTCTTTCCTTCCAGACGTCAGCCTTCACCATCATCCGCCGCTCTAAATACCAACGCTCCATTGTATTTGCTGAACACTGTTCTTCGCCGCCCTTTTTCTCCGTTCACGACCACAGTACATAGCTCAAGCTCTGTCTAGCACGGATCACCCGAGGCACCCTTCCACCTGCACCTTAGCCAGACCGGCAACACACCTTCCGCAGCAGATCCGTCACAATTGCAGGAACGATGAACCTCGAATAAGGGCCCAATCTTGTCGATCCCTTTGCTACCGCTCGTATTGACCTCTAGCTCAACGACGAACAGCGCTTCCCCGGGTTCGTGTCAACAAAGCTCCTGCTATCTTGCAGTCCCCAACAACATCTCACACCTGGGCGAAGCATCTGTTTGATCTTGTACCTCGCTCTCCGCTTATATCACACCTGCACGTTCGCCAAGATGAAGTTCGGAAAGTACATTCTCAGCCAGCAGATCTCCGGCTGGGGCGCCTACTACCTCGACTACAAGTTCCTCAAAAAGATCATCAACTCGCTCGAGAAAGGCAGACTTGCAGACGCCGCGCTCTTTGCAACGGGCATTCGACCGGACTACAACGCAAATGGAGAATCGACCGTCTCGCCGCCCCAGGCTCAGCTGCTTCCCAATCTCGAAGGTTCCGATGAGCTTCAGATTCACAAAGCTGCCTTCTTCTTCAAGTTGGAAAGGGAGCTCGAAAAGATCAACAACTTTTACCTTCAAAAGGAAGCCGAACTCAAGTCACGCCTACAAACGCTCATCGACAAGAAGCGCATCATTTTCGAGTCCCGTAACTCGTCTAAGCTCTCCAAGGAGTCGCCTTCATACGTAGCCCTCTATGAAGGATTCCGCTACTTCGAGAAAGATCTCAGCAAGCTGCAGCAGTTCATCGAGATCAATGCCACCGGTTTCCGCAAGATCTTGAAAAAGTGGGACAAGCGCTCCAAGTCACAGACCAAGGAACTTTACCTTGCTCGCCAGGTGGAGGTTCAGCCATGCTTCAACCTCAAGTTCATCGCCGAACTCAGCGACATCGCAGCCGCCAACTTGCTTGAACTCGAAAACCTTTCGCATGGTCGATCGCTCAACGAGACTCTCGGCAGGAACGGTGCCAGCCTCTCATCTGACAACCGTCTTGACTTTGCCGCCGCTCAGAGCCAGGACTTCGATGCACTCGCCGACCTTGAGGCTAACCTCGCCGAGGCCGTCAAGGCTGGTCGCGTCGGTCCCGCAACCGAAATGATCCGCATCGCAGCTCAGAACGAGGACCCCACCAGCGTGTCTCGTATCGTTTGGCGCGCATTGCTACAGGCTCCTCCTGAGGCTGTCCAGGCCGCGCTGCAACATCGTCTACCAGACTACAAGTTTGTCGATGACATCAGTTCACGCACTTGTCTTCACGAGTCTTCGATGGCAGGTAACCTCATCCTTGTACAGTCGTGTATCGAGAATGGCGTCGATGTCGCACAGCAAGACATCTATGGCCGAACCGCGCTCTCCTACGCTGCCATGGCCGGCCACACTGACGTTTGCACTTACCTGCTGTCCTTGCCTTCCATCTCGGCGGCCACATATGATCTCGATGGCTTTTCGCCTCTCATCCTCGCCGTCATGAACGGCCGCACCGACGCCGTCCGCATCTTGCTGGATCACGGCGCAAGTGTCGAGCCACGCGATGCCACCGATCTCATCCCATTATGCTTGGCAAGCTCAGGTGGTCACGCCGATATTGTCAGTTTGCTGTTACAGAAGGGTGCCAAGATTGTCTCCAATGCCGAAGGCCTCTACCCACAAGCGCTTGCCGCAAGAGCCGGCCACGCCGATTGTTTGCATCTGCTCGTCGAGTCCGGCGGCGACCCAAACGCACCCGAAAAGGGAACCCAGTGGACACCGACCTTCTTTGCCGCCGAGAGCGGTCACATCGACTGTCTTCAGGTGTTGCTTAATGCCGGCTGCAACGTCAACATTCTCGATGAAAAGGACAGGACTGCCGCCTTCTACGCTGCATGGAACGGTAAGACTGCCTGTTTGTTGTTATTGTTGCAGGCAGCATTGCAATCCGGTGCCCCACCTCCAGTCCGTCGAGCATCGAAGGCTTCGGCCGCCGCCAAAACGAGCACGTCAAATGATGCACTGGACGACTTGGACCTCGAGATCGACGGCATTCCGGATCTGTCGCTGCCACCGCCCATCATTCCTTTCCGTACCTATGGTCACAACTATCTCGACAAGCGCGCCCTTGTTTCCGTCTCTTTGACCAACAACTCGGTAAAGCTGTACAAGCACCAAGATCCGAACCGTCCCGAGCAATTCTCGACATCATCGCTCAAGCTTGTCATGACATCACGACCCGATGCATCCACCACCGCCATCCCACACAACGTGGTTCTGCCACTGGCTGACGAGCGAGAAGTGTTTTCGTTCCAGGTCAACCGCCTCGAAAGCTTTTCGATCGAATGGGAACTCATGCCCACGTTTGGATCGAAAGTCATCGGCAAAGCTGTCGCACTGCCCAGCTCGTTCGAAGGCATGACCGACCGCAAACGATTCGTGCTGCCGCTTCAAGATGTCTACCTCAAAGTGGTCGGCGAGGTGTCGTTTGAGCTCGACTTTGTCAAGCCCTTCGACAGTGTGCAGTTGGAGATCGGTGGACGTGTCGAGACCTACTGGAAGAGTTTGCTGCCAGGCGTAGCAGCCGCTTCGACGGTGGGTCCCACCAGAATGACTCCCAACAGCGGTGTCAGTGGTATCGGCGGCTCGCTTAGCAGTGCATCAGCGGCAGGCGCAGCAGGCTCGACACCGCAAGGTGCAGACAAGGGTGCAGCAGGCAGTTCAACTGCAGCAGGCTCAAGTGGCACGCCCGCGGCGGGCTCTGCAGGTGCTGCTGCTACGTCTGCTTCGGTGCAGCCGACACTCGTCACCGGCTCTTCACTTGCTGGCGAGTACTTGCGTGTCGTGGTGCAGGTGACCAAAGATGCCACAGCCATTGTTTGGCCTGCACCTTTTATTCCCTTGCCTGGTCTGCAAGTCTATGTTGGCAGTGTCAAGTCAGACGAGCTTCTGACCCTCGCAACACAAACGGGTTACTCTCTCGACTGGACGCCTGCCCAAGCAGCCCAAGCCTCGTGGGCTGACTGGCAGCAAGCACTGCAAACCAAGATTGTTACGCTGGAAAAGCTTCTTTCGCTGCTCCCCGTCACAGTTGGCATCGACATCGACGTCATGTACCCATCCACAGCTGAAGTGCGATCCAATCCGGGGATGCCAAAGATGGAAGTCAACCAATTCGTCGATACCATCCTTCACATCGTTTACGCGGCTGGTACGAGCAATCGCGAACAAAGCCGCAAGATCCTCTTCTCATCCAGATCCCCCACGGTCTGCACAGCGCTGAACTGGAAACAACCCAACTACGCCGTCTTCTTTGCTTCCTTCTGCGGCATCGACGGTACCGCCTCTTTGGAGCGTGGTGAACTCTTGCCTTCGAATCGCCACGAAACAGATCCGAGGAGAGAAAGCATCTCGGAAGCCGTCCGATTCGCCAAATCGAACAACTTGTTGGGTATCATGGTCGACGTAGCACTGCTCAACCACGTCCCGCATCTGGTAGAAAGTGTAAAAGCTTCAGGGCTGTTGCTGATCACTATTGGAAAGTTCAAGAAACAAGTCACAATAGGAGAAGAGGAGCAGGTAGATGTCGATGGTGAGGTGGATCAAGGTATCGTCGTTTGTAAGAGTTGAAATACCATCCCTATTTGTTCGAGTTACAGTATTTAATCGTATATTTTCTATAGAGTTCACCTTTGTGAATGCTGAGAACGACTGAAAGTGAGATTTCTGGGAAGTGAGCGCGTGACAGCCAAATCCGCTGGCATTTGATCAAGCAGGATCGTGATAGACATGCAAAACAATAGGATTCAAAGACCAGCAGGCGAGTATGAACATGATGAAAAAAGGTATATTGTACAGAGATGTGAGGACCAGAGAGAAAACGTTTTCTTGAGAAAGCGTGAGTCGAGAAGCGAAGTGACCCGTGAGGAGAAATGCCATAAGTCGATCGAGCCAAAGGTGCGGCGGAAAGGACAGGGTTTTGAGTGAACGCCGGGTGCGTTAGAAGAATGAGAAGGTGGTGGATAGTACGTCCATAGAGGCAATCGCTTGAGCGTGGCTAGTCGGCACCTTCCATACTTCTCTGATGTTGGACTTCCCGACTACAAGGTTGGACCATGCTCCCCTTTCCATTCGCCTACGAACTCGTCAAGATTACATTGTAGGTGAATGCTCTATCGTCTACGTTTGGCCTTACCACCATTCTTACTGGTATGAGCATCAAAAAGTTTGTTCCCACCTTTATTCTTGAATGGAACCAAACCTTTACTCTTCCTGTACGTTTCTCGTCTTGAATTCCTTGGTCCACTTGTGGAGATCTTCTTTGCCCCTTCTCCCTCCCCCTCCCCTTCTCCTGCGGATTTTGGTGCTTCTGTCGAGGAAACATCCTTCATCTCTTCCTCACCCTCCTCTCCTTCAGCGCCTTCACCGGATTTGACGGGAAGCTTATCCTTCTTCAATCCAGCCGCAAGACGCGCCGAAAGGGCACTTGTACGAGCCGCTTCCGCTACAGCATAGTCCGATTTCGGGTTGTAACGCCTAATGTTACGCGCTTTGACTTTGGATGACGATCGAAGCGATTTAGCCATCTTGATTGAACGTATTCGCTATGTGTTTCGTCTTTGCCTTTTACCTCTTAAAGGGTAGGAATTGAGACGAATTGACGTGTGTATGCAGCAAAGGACACTTGTTTCGTATACTGCCTTGTAAGGTGTGAAGATGGAGCGACAAGTCGTTGTTGTTTCAATGATTGATGGTGGTCGATACTGATGCGGGGGTAATGAGCGAAAGGCAAACATGAGCGACCCTGAAAGTCTGGAATTTTTTGTTGCGCGTGCAGCTGCTTCGAAAGGCAAAAAAAGTGAAATTTCCCAGCTCAATTTCTCGGAACCCGGCTGGCTCGCCATCGGGATCTTGTGTTCGTATCGGGTCAAGATCCCTTCATCGATTGACAGCGTCGAATTGTGCCTATGTCGGCACGCTTCCCTTGGCACCCGATAAGCGTTATCGACTTCACGAATGAGCTTCGTTTTGTTGTGCAGTTGTGTTGCCTTAAAAACTTGCGATCGAAGGCTAATGAAATCGAGATCCAGCGACCGAGCTCGAGTACACTGAAGCCTGGGCGACGGCTATCCAATGGACGGGTCAATGCCAGCTTTTTGCCTTGTTGCATTTGGCAAACGAACTTGAGAGGTCAGGCCTCACGCTTGCCCAAGACAGAACCCAGAGTTAAGTTAGTTGCATTGACAATTGACAGCCGTCTGTGCCCAACCAAGCGCGGCTAGAGCGGCCGTCAACGAGAAGAGGAAGCTAAACCCTCCGAGGACATGGCGATAAGATGGGTAAATTGTAATGTTGCTACGCTTCATTTGACACCGATGTCCGGCTTGACTGGCTGCCGAAAGCAACGGCAATCCATTCGCTTTCGTCTGACCACATGGCCGCAACTATCTCTCTCTTTCCACACTCTTGATATTGTAAGCGAAGTCGAAAACATCACAAGCTCGTGTGGGTTGCATGAGATCCCAAGCTTTCGATATGTGTATCATCATTGCTTCTCAGACTATCCCGTCCCTTATTTTACGGCGCCAAGGCTGAGTGAGTGCCAAGCCAGACAGGGCCTGTCAAGAGAGAGTGCGCAAGAGGGTCCAACGTGTGTGAGAAATTGGTTCTTCTTTTTTCTGGTGGTCGCTGCGCGGTCAGTCCCGTGCCTTGCCAGAGGCGAGACAAACCACAGCAGCAGCATTCAACAGCGTTCTGAAAGAGAGGGTCCAACGTGAAAAAGATTCCACTCTCGGCGCGCAAGCACGCCTGCATTTTTGACATAAAGGAAACAAAAAGGCCACAAAAAAAAAAGGTTCAGAGTGCGGGGTTGAGCCCTTTTTTCGCATCATGTTCGTTCTCTTTGTGTGTGTGCCTGCAGCCGTGTGAAATCTCGAAAAATGTGAAATTGGTGCACAAGCGTCCTGTTGTTCAGCAGCTCAAAGCCGTAGCCAAAGTTACTCTCACGCTGTGCTATGTTGTGCTGCTTTGTGTGCCCCGCTCCCACGCCAATCTCTGGATTTCGTCACACAGAAACACAACACAGTTGCGCAAAAGAGTAACATGGTAGATGGATGGTGCAAAAGTGCGATCTTCGCTTTTTCTGTGATACCACATATCTCCCTCTCTCTTACACGCACGCCGACCCTTACGCTCACTCTCTCGCACAAGGTGTCTGAGCGGTTTGGATTGCCGCGTCGCTATACCAAGCTTGGCTCCCATTTTCTTGCTGGCCCTTGCCGTCCTTCTTACGCCACGATTTTCACCTTCTTTGCGACTCCGCTTCCTTGCTCGCTTGCCTTTCGCCAAAAGTTCATCCGCGGCTTCCTGGAGTGGTACCAACTCGAAGAGATCGTCAGCCCACGCCCCGTCTCCAGGATTGTTCTCCCTTCTGCTTCTTCATCTCCACCGCATCAGCTCTCCTGTTTCGATATCGACCACATCCTTATTCTCAGACACGCAAGAGTCTTCTCTGGACTGCCTCTGGTTTCGCTTCCTCGCTCGTTCACTTCATAGCAGGTACACCCATCGCTTTCGGTCCTTTATCGCGCCCTCGACGAGCTTGACCGTTCTCAGCTCGCAACGTCACGATAGCGATCACCGCTCACGAGCTTTCATCGGTCTTGGCCCACACGAGCGTGTGCTCAAACCTTTCGCATTGACAGTCATCGATCTTCGCGTTTCATCTCTCTGTCATCTCTTCGCACTGACACAAGCAGGCATCGACGAATAGCATTCTAGTCCTCTTCGTCAAAGGCGGTGGCAGTCTTGGCCCGGAAGCAGCTGCCGTAGCCCTGCAAGAAACAACATCCTGCTTCTACTTCGACAGCCCGCATGCGAGACCCCCTTTCAGCTCAGTCTCTTCTACTTGGCTAGGAACAGAAAGCTTCCTCAGCCGGTCGCAGCCATTCGCACGCCATCTATTGCTTGCAGCGATCGCAGCAGCTATCGCCCTAACCAGCAACACAAGATCTACCTTCTCGCCATCCCACACAGCTAGCCCACGCAGCGCCTACTCGCCAACATGAGGGAGACAAAACTTCACATTCCCATGACCACTGCTACAGGCGAGACGATTGGCATCGTCGGTATTCTGGCTCAAATTGCTCTGCCACCACACAATCCACAAGAGCATGAACCGCACCCTCTCTATACTTCTCGCCCCAATGCAGCACCCATCACTCCATTCGACCGCTACGACCCGAGTCCGCCCAACTCGGTCCGGATCAGACCAGACATCACCAACGATCCTTCCTACGCATCCCCTTTCGCCAGCAGCAGCAACAGCAATCGTCATCGCGATGATGGCAGAGTCACCATCGAGGACGATCCAGCCCACGTGCAGAGGATACGAAGGAAAGATCAGGCCTTCAAACGAAGAGGATACCCTATTTACCCCATCGACAAACGCGATACACGTGGACTCAAGATCGCCATCATCTTGCACGGCGTTTTGGCTCACAAGGATCAGATCTACCATAAGCAGCTCGCACGAGCATTACCCGTAGACTCGTTTCGATTCGATTTCAGAGCAAACGGAGAAACACCGGGTACTTGGTCGATGAGCAATCTTGCGGACGATGTCGAAGATCTGGTGACGGTGGTGGACTATCTTCGTACCAAACTTGAATACACTGTGGAGATCGTCATTGGCCACTCGAGAGGAGGCTTGGATGGTTTTGCATGGTTCGTCAAGCACTGTCCTGATGCATTACCGCCTTCGTTAAGGGTCCCCTTTTTCGTTGGGCTAAGTGTCCGTTTTAACATGTCCAACATCCGTGAACGTGATCCAGCCTATCTCTCCGCTTTTGCAAAAGAAGGCTTCTTTCGATGGCAAGCACGAGTCATGGGTCAAGACAAAGAATTGCACGTCTTTCCAGAGCAAGTGGAACAATTTGCTGCTTGGCCGACACGAGAGATCGCCCTCGCATTCCCTTACAACACCGACGTATTGCTTATCCATGGTACAGCGGACAAGAGCGTCCCGGCAAGCGACGTTACTTCGTATGGCAACATTTTAAGTGGTATTCATAGGAGACCTGGAAGTCTGTCGATCAAATTGATTGATCATGCGGATCACATCTATAGAGGATTCTACCCGCAGGTGGTCGAGGCGATCGTAGAGTGGTTAAGGGAAAGAAGCGAGTTGACGAAGATGGGTTTAAGTGCAGCAGCGATTAGGGATAGGGATATGTTAGGGTTGGCGAGGTTTAATCCAACGCATATGATGCAGGGTAGGGGTATGGATAAGACGTGGGGGAACGATTTGGCGGCGCCGGCGGGCGCGAGTGGTGGGTTGACGGGTACGTGGGTGGGTCATGTGCAGAGGGGGCAGCAGGGCGGGGGGCAGCACTGGCAAGGGCAGGGGCAGGGTGATGCGCAGCAAAACGGCAACAGCGTGCAAGCTGGGTTGGCATCGCAACCACCAGCAGGTGCAGGAGGAGAAAAGATGTCTCCTTCGTATGCTAGGCTTATGAACGGCGAATCTTCAACATCGATCCCGACTTCGGCTTCGATGACGCCAGCAAGTGCAGAGCACCCTTCGCCGCCGGCATCAACAGTGCCAACGCCAGCGCCAACCCCAACCTCGCAAGGGCAAGAATCACCGCCATCGTCAACAACCACGGCTGTCCCTTCTGCATCCCAACCCACCACCACCACCACCACCACCAGCAGTAGCACCCTTCAACCACCCCCAACTTCGCCTTCCCGGCCAACGAACGCTCCGTATACTTCCAACACTTCGTCCGCTCCCCCTCTCCCAACGCCCATTTTGGTTTCTTCGCACAAGTCACGACTCTAATTCCACTGCTTTCACTCTTCCTCTCTCTCCCTCCCTCTCTTGCTCTCGCATTCTGCTTTTCTGTTCTCTGTCTAACTTTCTCTATCTCTCTCTTGTTTCAGCTTAGTTGAATTGTATCATTTTTCTGTTCGGTCGTTGTCACGGGTTCGCTTAATTCGTATTTCTTTCAGTATTGCGCTTTTGCATTCGAATCGAGGTTTGAAGGGTGCGGAGTGCTGCGCTGCACTACGGGGCGTTCAAAACCTATGCTACAAAGCGGCTTTGCGAGGTGAGAGAGCGAAGCACACTGCATCTTGAGAGAAGAGGGAAAATGGGGTACGTTTCACTCCGACGAAGAGTCGTCAGATATCGTTATAGCGGCCGAAATTCTCGGCTTTGATTTGCCTCGAGTAAGCACCGTTGATCTGTATTGCGCGTGCGAACCTTGATCGTGGTCGTCATCATCGTCAAAATCGTCTCGACTTGGCCTTGTCGCCTTTTGACTACCCCTCGGCAGACCGGAGGCAGCGAACGAAGGCTTCCCGAATAGCTTAGCAGTATTCGGCGAAACTGGGTTTGCAGGGGTCTTAAGTTTGCGTGGTGACTTGTTGGGTCCGTCTCCCCTTGTGCGATTGGTTCCGGTTTGACTGGGGGGTGTGGATGGGCGATCGTGAACAATAGCTGCTGCAGTTGTGCGGGTTTTGACGAGAGAGCCGAGGAATTCGATACTTGAATCCCCGTCGCCTTCGTCCAGCGTTTCCGGTTCGGCTCGGTTCGGCATCGATACGTGCCTATTAAACGATCGCCCTTTGCCACCGACGCCAGGAGCAAAGGTCGTTGTGGGTGCAGGAGTGGTCGAAGAGGATGGGAAGGACTCTGTGCGACGTTGCATTCCGCTTGGCACTCTTAGCTGTCTTCTTGGCGTCATGGGTGTTGCTGCGGTCACGGAGTCACGTTCACATTCTTTCTGCATCGTTTGACCCGCTGTGAACGACGACGCTTTGGCGACTTGGCCTCTGCTGACACCAGCACCGGTGGTCAGAGAAGGCTTTGACGAAGGCTTGACAAAGTCGTTCAGAGTCCTTTGCGCCGCTTTCGCGCGACTGCTGGCAATAGGTTTGCGAGAGGCTTTAATACGTGCGGCCTCAGCTTTTCGTTCGAGTTCGCGTAGGAAAGAAGAGAGAGGTGCACTTCCGCTAATACTGAGTTTGAGGAACGGTTCGGGGATCCACATGAGTAGTGGGGTATCGGGGGGTATACGTTTGGGATGCGCGGTTGTACTTCGTGCTCCTGCACCTCCTTCGTCATCGTCCATCTCGGCATCAGAAGGATCATCTTCGACACGATCATGAGCTCGAGCAGCTGCGAGTTTGGCATCTAGCTTTGCATCGATACCCATCTCTGCAGCCTTTGTGAACTCTTCCATGGAGATGAGGACGCGGTAGTCGAGGAATGGGTCGAGTGCTGCGTGTCGGCGCTGCATCTTGACAGCTAAGATCTGGATAGAGCCAAGGCCTCCGGTACTCTGTGTTACTGATTCGTTGGTAGACGTAGCTCTGGTGGTCGTAGTCGTAGAGTCTGAACGGCTGCTGATGCCAGCTTTGGCGAAAAAGTCAGTGATTCGAGTAGCATTCGGGCTCTCATGCAAAGGCCGCTGCTTCTTTTGCGATGTCGTCACAGCAGCTGCTTTCGACGTCCTCTGCGCATTCGAGCTAGCTTCCATTCCTTCGCCATCCAATCCAAGCATATGTCTTCGAACCGCCTTTGAAGCCGGACTTTCCACCAGCGCAGCCCATGGACCTTCACCCGCACCATCATTCTGCTCCAAAATCTCTTGTCGGAGTCGTCTCGCCACGACACCGGGACCCAAGATCGTCCGAAACTTCGAGAGGATGGCTTCCTTCGACCAGTTGAAGTACAGCTGCGACAGCCGTGCCATTCTGGTCAAGTCTGGCTCTGCAGTTTTCCCGCCGATCGAGGATGATGCGCCATCGTCTTTGTGCTGAGAGGTAAGTGGGTACACGTAGTACGCCAGAACTTTGCGAGATTCTTGTGTAGACAGGAAGCTCTCTTCGATAGTTGATGCCAGCTTTGGCCGCCTTGATGGCAGGAAGCCGCGCTCGTTCGTGCGCAGCTCGTCCCGCACCTCCTCCAGCCAGCCTTTAACAAAATTGTCAAATGCGGGCATCGAGCGGCTTGCTGAAGCTTGATCAGGGTAGGAAGTCTTGAAAGCGTTGACCAATGTAGTCCCGTAGCCACCGCGAGCTAGTGCAAGTGCGATCTTGACACCGCACTGCAGCAGTCCGGTTGTGTCGTAATCACCGCCAGACATTAGCGCGATAAGTATGAGGCCATCTCGATCGATTCCCAAGCTTGGCATGTTTGCGAGGTCGCGTGCGCGATACAGGGTGATCAGATGATCTCGGTCGGATCCTGAGAGCTGCGGCTTTGGAGCTGCGGGGGCAGCGTCGCCTGCGGGTTGCGTCGTGTCGTCAAAGACATCGCTGCTGGTGGAGGTCGTCCTGCTGAGCGCTTTTGTTCCCGAAAGATTCTTGCCCCAATTGCGGATCAACACTTGCGCTCCGAAGAGTAGTGCGTCCGAATCGTCGGTTAGAACAGCGTCGACGAATCCCGCTTGATTGAGGTAGGCTAGTTCCGCTTCCGCCTCACCGGGAGCGCGATGCCATTCGTACCCAAATGCTTCGATGAGCTGAGTAAAAGGTTGTTCGATGGCATGCTGTCGTCCCCTGACTTGCTTCCCTCGCTTCCATGTTGGTCTGCTGGGTCCGTCGAATACGAAAAGTGGTAGGACAGGTAAGGTGAGGAGCTTGGCGAGTCGATAGAACAAGAGCCTCAAGTACGGGTTGGCACCGCCAGAGCTTTGCTGCGCATGGAAGAGCCAAAGCGATGCATCGATGCCAAGTCTGAGCCCTCGCAGCTCGTTGTCATTCTCAGTGAAGGTGGAGAGGCAGTAAGACGGGAGTGTAGTTGTCTGGGCCGCCGAAGCCAGCTCGGCCCAGAGTCCTGGGATTCCCATCACGACATGTTCCTTTGCGCAGAGGCAGTCGATATTCCGGATGCTGCAGATGAAAGTTGAAAGGTAAGATGGAGATGAAGGACTGTCGAGGTTCCTTTGTTTGAGCGGGAGTGTTTGGGTGAGCGTTAACACCAGGATGGAGGAAGTGCGGAAGCTTGATGTTGTTGTTTGACAGCCTTGTACGAAGCGCGGTACAGAAAGTGTTGCACAAAAAGCTGACACAAAAATCAACACCAAAATTGACTGGACCCTGAACTGTCAAAAGGCGAGAAGGCCGACCGAGCTACGCTTTGGCCATTGCCGAACCGGCTTCTTCTTCGGCGAACTGAGATCCTGATGAAGCGGAGGGAAAGACTGCATGCTTCTCGTACAAACTTCTCTTTGCTACGATCTTTCACATCACCGTAATCATCTGTGACCGTACAGCAAGATGGCGGAACCGGCAGCTTCCAGTTCTGGCAGCAACTTTGACACCTCCTCGTCCGAATACGATCTCCTGCTCCCTCTGCAAGGCCGCATCCGACCGCGCCGAGTCCGTCTCTCGCCTTTTACTACTTCAACCTCTAGCGGCTCCGTTCTCGCATATCTTGGCATCCCATTCGCGCAACCACCCACGCAAACACGAAGATGGCAGGTTTCACAGGGACCTCTTCCAAGCTGGACGACGACGAGACACTCGAAATGGCAGTCGGACCCGTATCAAGATTTTGCATCGATGGAGGGCATGTATCGCGGGCGAAAAGGAGCCAGAACAGCCATTCCTCGAAGCGAAGATTGCTTCTACCTCAACGTCTGGGTACCCGAATCGAAGCATGCTGAGGTGGTCAATCGACCAGTGCTGGTATGGATTTATGGCGGCGCTTTCTCGGTAGGCAATTGCTCTAGGCCTTTGCATGATGGTGCCAGGCTGGCGCATGAAAGTGGCTGCATCATTGTCTCGCTGACGTACAGAGTCGGTGCCATGGGCTTCCTCGGATCGAGATCCATGGCCAAAGAGTCAGCAGGAGAGTGGCCACTTGTCACC
Organism: Pseudozyma tsukubaensis; assembly: GCA_001736125.1. Lineage (NCBI taxonomy): Eukaryota > Fungi > Basidiomycota > Ustilaginomycetes > Ustilaginales > Ustilaginaceae > Pseudozyma > Pseudozyma tsukubaensis. Next base: position 42,431 of record MAIP01000091.1, on the reverse strand, counting down.
CTTGACTCCTTGCACCACAGGCCAACTGAGCCCCAAACATCAAATGTAGGCGCAGGCAACTGGGGCTTGTGGGATCTCGTTTCCGGACTGCTATGGGTGCAAGCATCCATCTCCGCTTTTGGAGGTGATCCCAACAACGTGACGGTATTTGGCGAGAGCGCCGGCAGTATAGCGATTCATTACCTGCTGCTGTCTCGCTTAGTACCGGAGGGATTGTTCCACAAAGCCGTGCTGCAGAGTGGCGTGGTAGCGACGCTGGTTCCTCGAATGACGCAGGCAGTGCAGGCATCATTTGACTTGCTGGTCAAGTCGCTATGTCCGTATCATCTGGAAGGAGACGAAGCAGCTCAGCTCGAATACTTGCGCACTCGAGTGTCGGCCGATGACATCGCTGCCTGCTTGCGCCCGCTGGTAGGAAAGCGACCGAGATCAGAATATACGCCGACTTCTCCGGATGTAGGACGGCTACCACAAGCGCGGGAGGACTTGGGCACCGAGTCTTTCTCTGTGACAGATCAATGGGGTCCAGTATGGGATGGCGTCTTCGTCGACGAGGACTTTTTGCAGCGCGCACTCGGCCCTCTTCCCTCGAAAAGCAAGCTGAAGAATGGCCGAGATGGGATCATCATCGGCCTGAACGCAGACGAAGGCACCATGTTCAACTTTCTGATTGCGACAGCGCAGTCGCTTGCGGATCACCAGAAGCTCTTCCATCCTGGACTGTCAGCCGACCTTGGTCAACAATATGGGTTCGACGTTCGTGATTTGACCCTGACGAGAGCGAGTGGCCGCGAGAAGGCCATTCGAGATCAGCGGGCGTTCTACACGTGCGCCACTTACACGGGCGATGCGCAGTTCACCGCACCCATCCTCGACTATATGGCAGCTCAAGGTGACCGAGGTGCCAGCACATCCTCCAACAGCGATTGCGACAGCGTCAGTGTTTACGGCTACCTTTTGGCTCATCGTCCATCTTCCAGGCTGTTGGAAGGTCTCACTGTAGTCCCAGAGATGACGGAGGAGTGGGCTGCATTCCACGCGTTGGACATTCCCTTCGTCTTTGGTCTCGTAGGCTCCTCAGCGCTGGACCAACATGTGTGGGTCTCGGACGCGTCAGCATACGGTGTTGACCCGGTTGAGGACGATGAGAGAGACGGAGCAGTCGATGCTTCAGCTAGCAGCGCTGCAAGTGGCACTGGCATGACATCGGCAGAGCAAGAGCTGAGTCTGTACATGATGCGTACGTGGACGGCTTTGGCACGGAAGCCTACAGATGCTGGTAGCGATGAACTCAAGCTGCCAGATGGAACGTTGTGGCAGACCGTCAGCTCGAAGGGGAAGCAGTCGACGAATAAGGACCAGATTGGTGACATTCATTTGTTGGCTTTCGGTGAAGCACCACAAGCGCCCATCCCAGTGCCTGCTTCAACTTCGGACCAGCCGATACGGGTCTTCCAGACTCCTCTATCACTGCATCCTTTTGGACAGCAGCGACCGATAGGCAACGCCTCGTTGCAGGATCGAGTCCGCTTTTGGATGCACGATCCCATCACAAGCACCGCTACGCCATCCTCAGTCGAAACACAAAAGGATCAAGTGCCGATCTGTCGATACTTGCAGAACTACTATGGCTTTCTCTCGACGACGCCAAGCTTCCTGCCGTGGTCTCAGGCCTGAAATACCAGTCCGTCATCAGACGTCGACATCGCCATGGTCATCGTGCTTTATCTCATATGTTGTCATGGAATATAGATCTTACACCGCCTTAATTTCCGCGGACTTATGGCACATGCACTTTTTTGATGTCTCCGCCGGACTTGTGAGCTAAAAATTGGTGCTTCTCAGCAGCTTTCTTGCGCGCGATGCTGACACCGCCAAGTGGAGGAATTGAGCCCACTTTTTTTTCTGTTCCCCACACTGCGTGCCTGCATCATGACATACTCGCCTTGCATCACCTCATCCATCGAAAGCCTGGTACTGCGGATTCTGTCGTTGAGCTTCATGCTACGAATGAGTTGCTATGTGATGGTTTGAACTACAGCACGGAATTTTGGAAAGAGAGAGAGGACCAATACGAGTGCTTGAAACATAAACGGAACGGCAAGAAAGGCGGATCTGCATGCGCACCAGCCAGCTTTAATGCAAACCAAGCTGTCAAATTGGGCGGTCACGTTCAGGCTGGCGGATTACAAATCGGCGCTCGTTCCCACGATCGTAATGGCACCATGTGCTAACCCACTTTGCGTACTTCTTGCGCTGACTACGAAAGTAAGAGCTTGCAACCGAGACACACTCAGCATCAAAGGGTGTTGCCGTCGTGCCGTCGTGCCGCTGAGACAGCTCTGCCAGTGCATCCTCTCGTTTCGCTACGCGTTCCTGCGATTTGTTACTTGAGTTAAGAGTGAGTGGAGAAGCGGATGCCGTCAGTGTTTCGACGTCTTGCGCGCTTCTCTGTGCTTTGCAAAGCCGTGACTTGTGTAGCATGAGCTGAGAGCATGTTTGACGATATATACACACTTCTTAGTTTTGACCATTCCTTCTCCGACCACCAAGCTCCCAATCTTCCCCATCTCATCACCACCTCCGACTGTGGTACACTGACAAGATGAGGCTCGCAACTCTTCCTGCCGTATCCACGGCTCTCGTTGCCTCGCTCTGCGCTGCAGGCGTTCAGGCTGCCCCTGCTCTCGACAATGACCAGCTCGCTTTCCAGTCGACTGGTGCTTCTGGTCTTGAGGCTTTGACTTTCGGCCTCTCTTCCAAGCTCTCGTCCGCTTTCAGCAACGTCCTTTCCCACATCTCTGGCGCTTCGTCGGTCTCTACTCTCGAGGATGAGGACAAGACCATCTGGGACATCATCAACGACTCGGAGGAGTTCTCGCAGCTTGCTCACGTCTTGAACTACTCGTCCGATGCTACCAAGGACATTCTCAAGAAGAAGGAGGGTCTCACTCTCTTTGCCCCCTTCAACTGGCACCATCACCGCGGCGACGGCGATGATGACCACCATGATGCCTTCCAGGATGCCTCCTTCGGTCCTGCTTCCATCCATCAGTGGAAGGGCATCGAGAACCAGATCGCCAGCTTCGAGCAAGACTTTGGCGTCGATGCCTTCCACCATGAAGACCACGGTCACGACGACAAGGACGATGAGGAGAAGAAACGCCGCCGCGCTATCATTCGTCACTTGATTGATGCTCACGCTCTCTACCATCTCGTCCGCTCCGACTCTCCTCTCGATGCCAAGACCATCGCTGACAACTCGAGTGTCGCCACTTGGCTCAACACTGGCAGCGCACACAAGAACAACGATGGCACCGACTGGCGTGTTCGCACTGGCAAGAGTCTTCTCCCCCTTCCTGCCATCTACCTCAACTTCTACTCGCGCGTCGTCAAGCCCGACATTCGCACCAAGAATGGTTTGATTCACGCCATCAAGTACCCGCTCATCCTCCCTCCCGATGTTCTTCAAAGCCTCTTCTTCGGCCAGACCACCTTCTCCACCACCACTTCGGGTCTGCAGAAGGTACACGCCGCCAAGTACCTCACCTACCGTCCCGAGCACTCGCACCACGGCCACCACGGCGGACACCACGGTCACGACGGAGGCAAGGACGGCTTGATCGACGCTTGGCACCACGAGACCAACGGCAGCTTCGACGGCGTTAGCGCTGAAACCGTCTTCGTCCCCACCAACCTCGCCTGGTCTCGTCTCCCCTTCGTCTTCCGTGCCTACCTCTTCTCGCCTTGGGGTTACCACCTCCTCCAGAAGATCTTTATGCTTCACTCTCTCCCTTCCGACATTGTCTACGCTGACTTTGTTCACCACGTCTCGCACTCTGGCAAGGCTGCCCCCAAGCCCGCCTTCAGCACTGCCACTTTGGTTGAGGGTCATGCCAACAAGACTTCGTACACTTTCGATTCGGTCCTGCCCAAGATCAACGGTACCAAGGGAGAGTTTGAGGAGGTCGACGTCGATGTTTACCGCTACTACCTTTTGCCTGGTAACAAGGGTCCCCTTCAGACCAGGATCGTCGTACAGAACGTATCGGTGATTTTGCAGGACGGCCCATCCAGTAACGGCGTGTGGCATGCGATTGATAAGTTCATCCGCCCTAAGGGTCACCCTGAGAAGGGTATCTGGGCCGAGGTTAATGCTGCGGCCGAGAAAGCTGGCTTTGGTAGCGTCGACTTGCACGCCGAGGCACAGGCCAACTTGTGGTAAATCCTTCGTCTCACGATCTTACGGTGGATCAGCAAGCATGTTGTAGCAGCAGAGAAGCTCTTCACTCGAGCTGCACTTGTACACGTCATGTGTTTGTAGCACCTCCATCGCTCGGAATCCATGATACTTTTTGACTGCGTTAGCTTTGACGCGTTTGACTGACGGCCATGGCTGGCACTGAGAGATACATATGGATCCTAAGCTAACCCGAAACCTAACCCGAACCCGAACCCTAAACCGACCCTAAGCCTAAGGCTAACCAGCCCTAAACCGACCCTAAAGCTAAGGCTAACCTAATGTCCTCATATGGTGTTTCTATGATAAGATGCTCCAAATAAGTACACTTGTGATCTCCGCAGCTCTAACAAGATCTCTAAAATTGGAAGTCGATGCCGGCCGACATCCACTAAGAACAACTGCTTCATTCACCGTGGCGCACTTTCAATCACGCAATCGAAATCCGCTCCTTCGTGCTACACAATCAGTAACGCGGGGCAGCCAATGGCAAGTCTTTTTCACCCTTGCTTCTTGCAACTCGTTCATGATTGGATAGAGAATTGACCGTTCTAGTCGCCTTTTCGCACAACTCCCGATCCATGAGCTTAAATATTCACTTTGCAGTAGAAGGCGGCGAAAAGAAGAGAAGAGAGTTCGACCGTCTAGGCGAGCCTGATCGAGCACAAAGCGAGCCTGATCGAGCACACACCGAGCGGTTTCCCTTCTTGCATACTATAGGCTGCTGTCGATTGGTGGTGGGTCTTGGCGAAGAGTTGAGCGGTTGCAGATTGCAGGTTGGTGAGTGGTCAATCCGGAAATGCAAAGCGCAGAGGCTACAGATGCGAATCAAGTTCTGCAAAACGAGACAACATTGCAGCAGCCTTGTGCGACTGGTCGGCCTTCTTCTACCGTCAGGCACACTTAAATGATCTACAAGAAACTCGCTATCATCCTCTGATAGCGGTGAACCCGTCATGACCGCCTTCCCATCGGCTCATGTATCTTGTCGTCGGGTTGGGAGGCAGCGTACGAGCCATCAATGCCGATGAGACGAAACAAGCGCAAGACAGCAGTGGGCGGATAAGATGGAGCCGGATCCGAAAAGCGAAGAGCGAAGAGCTCGAAACCGAAAAGGTACACACCAGCGAAAAGAAAAAGGAGGTCGAGTCATCTTGATTTTCGTACTCCTCCTTTCTCGCGTATATGCATGCAATGCAAGGCTTGCAGCTCGCCCACTCGTAGATATCTGCACGCGAGGAGTGCGAAGCACTTTCTTTCACTCGCCCTTGACGGAGCCTCACGGTCCCGATCCATTTCGCCTTTCATCTTTCGCTCCTCCTAGAGAAGCAATGAGCTGCTCAGTGTCGCCATAGTGATCGCATTGCAAGGTCTTGTATGGAGTACGTACGATCTTCTAGGATGACGCTGAAGATCATGACGATAAAGTTGGATTGGACGAGCCGATGAGTGAAGCAGGCTTGCTTCGAAAGGCACATGATCATACATCTGAGCGGATATGAGGTGACTCGACTTTCCAGGAAGATCGAATCGTGTGCACGTCGTTACAATTACAGATGCATTTGACCCCGTGCTTTCTTTGTTGACGACTGCAGGAGTGTTTTAGACAGCGATGCCACGACGACGGTTGCGTCGACCTTACCATTCGGCAAGGCGTCTTCTCCATGGACCGGTGTCGATTGAGAAGAGATCCGGTCGGCACGATCAGGGTGTCCCTCTAGCTCACTCCCGCTCCAACGGAATCGTACATTGCTTGTCAACGTGGAGACCCTTGCTACGATCATGCTGTCGTACCATGAGAGCATCGATTGCATTCCTCGTGCAAGCCTTCGGACCCTTTCTCTTTTCCCCCACTACGATGGCTTGCAACTCGGCGAGACCTCTGCCGATACGGCGTGTCCGTTTCCGCAAGAGTGCAATGTATCGAGCGGCTGTGCTCTAGCATGACATGAAGGAGTCGGGGTTGGTTGGTACTCCTCGCATCTGTTGTGTCGCTTGGTGCCTGAGAACTACCCGCACACATTGTCAACGAGGCTTCTGTCCACCTCACTCACCCGCCGGTCCTTTCATCTTGATTCTATTCTTTCCTACTCGCTTGGTCAACGACGTGGCCTTCTCGCTTGCTGGTATCATTCCTCGGGAAGCTTTCTGCTCGCGCTGGAACCCGCAACCCTGATCGCTGACTATGGCAACGTTGTCATTCAGAGAGAACCATGAAGAAGCGACCATACTCTCCCAGCTCGGGAACGCAAAGATGCTTTCGCTACACCGACGCAGAAACACGCATGTAAAATAATGTAGGAGGCGCAGTGTGGCTTTCAGCAAGGCGTTGAACCCCTTCCCCTCTGTGATCTCGCTTGGTGCGTCGACGAAGTGCTTTTCCGGCCTTTTGCACGGCCCTTGCTCGAGAAGTCGGCTCGGTTGTGTGATTCCTCTGTGCATCGCGGCCAACCATTTCACAATTCATGCCTGATAACGCTGGAATCTGCTACCGAATCAAACAGGGCCTCGTCAACTCCCTGCACAACGAAGCACGCACACCCCTTTTCTTCGTGTTGCAATACATCCAGACGTACACCCACCTTCTTCACTGTTGCAGCTGTCTGGTTTAGTGTGGGCTGTTACCAGGTACTGTATCAGCGAGCATACCACCATGATTGAGCGGGGAAGGTCCCAGCTGACAGTCAGGGTGAGGGCAGAAGAATAGAAGGAAAGAAATAAAATTTTAGCAACGATGCATTCCGCTGGTCTCACCGCCTCGCCAAGGGGAAGCGGAGCTTGTTTGACGCTGCCTCTCTGAGCCAAACTGAGAGAAGAAAAGCAGAAAAGAAACGAAAAGTGGGCGCTAAGGCTCAAACGATTCAAAACTGACCGTGAATTCGACCGAGCCAGGCTTTGCGCCAGTGTCGGATTCTCTTCTGCTCTGCCTCCCACACAAATCATCGGCCCGCTCGTCAACACCCTCGATTTAGACAGCACCTCGCCTGTCACTCAACCACATCCTTGTTCCTCCCTCATTGTGATCCCTCCAAGCACTGCACCTGTCTTCTGGGCAGGGACTTGGCGATCTGTTGTCACCCTTGTCCAGAAGACAAAAAAGGCGAAAGAGGAGTCTGCGACCTTGCTTTCGCTTTCATTGTCGATTTCCCTTTCCAGTTCAGACTGCTCTTTCGCCTGTGTTCCTCACTTCAAGCCGAAAGACACTGCTCTCTCGCCGTCGAGCCCATCCCCCCTTCTCGCTCACCTCTTCTTCTCGCTCTCTGCCTTCCATCGCCTGCTGGAACCATTTCCCTTATAATAGGAGCCTTCTCGTCACGTCATCCTTCGCATTCTCTTCCTCTTCATCTTTACCCATACTTCCAAACCAACACCATCTCTAGTCTACTATCTTCGCTATATTGAACGAAGATCTGCCTGCGGAAATCACTGCCAACACCATCTAGTGCATTTCCGTCTTTCACCCCTTTGCTATATCCTATCGCTCTTCGCGGTAAACCATTTCCTACAGCTGCTTTCTCACCAACGACCACGTAGCTGGCCCACCATGCTCTTCTAAACGGACTCCCCGTCTAGACGTTTCCGATTCTTTCTCGTATTACGAAGAAAGGACAGACTCCATAACCTCACCGTTACAGCCTCTCCCCCCTCCCACCAACTCCAATCTGTATCCCAATCTCCCTTCCGGGTTGATTTCTACGTTGTCTTCTTTGACCAACCAAACCGATCTCACCTTGACAGCTCCCAATCAGCTGTCTTCTCACTCGCCATCATGGTTTCCTCCACTCTCCAGTGCAAGCCCCGCCTCGGCCAACAACAAGAACAAATCCAACAACAGTCCCAAGAACACCAGAACACCCTTTTTGAAAGGTGTCCACCACCCGACCAACGATAACGCGTCTACGCAATCCAACCCTTTTTTGAATACGTATCCCACTCAGAACCAACGTAACAACAGCACCCCTGTTGCTCCTATCTCTTTGCGAGCTCACCTAGAAGCCGCCATCTCGAACCCATCGTCTTCGTCAGCGCAAGCCAACTTGCTCCGACATCTCCAGTCTACTCTGGCTGCGATCCGTCCTTCTTCTTCCCCGAACGTTTCAGCTTTGTCAACCACGACTCAAGCTTCCTCGTCCACTAGTCAGCCTACTTTTGCTCCTGTGCCAAGCATCACTCCTGCTGCTCTCGCTTCTGCATTAGCTGCTACTGCTGGTCGTCGTCACACTCTGTCTTCTACATCTGCTGCCTCTTCCTCAGCCAACGTGAAGATCCCCATCACTTCGGCTCAGAAGCAACGTTTAGAACAGATCCGATACTATCAACAGCTCATCGCCCAGCTCAACGCCACGATGCCTGCTTCAACCACTGATGGTTCGGTCCCGACGCTGCCTTTCGAGGCGCGTCCCATGGACTCTCTCAAGAACGACCACGGTTTCAACGCCGTGCTCGGTCTCAACCCCATGTCTGCTGATGACCCTTCGTGGATCGGACACGGATTCCAGGCCCAGGTCGCTGAGGACTTCCTCTCTTCACCAGAGTGGACCGACCCTTCGCCTGCCCTGACTGACTCGATGTCTTTCGAGATCGACTCGTGCGGCCCAAGCCCGCTGCTGCCCCTTGACAGCTACGAGGATGATCTCGGAGTGCCCGGTATCGCCGGCGCTCCCCTCTTCCCTCCTCAGGATGGTTACGCCTCGTCCAACGTGAGCCCGCTTGACCTTGCTCACCACGACTTTGGCAACACCGTCGGTGACTTTGGTGCCCCCACTGAGTTGGGCTCCGACTTCACCCTCTTCCCTGAGACCAAGTCCCACAAGCTTCCCATTGAGATGGCTTTCAGCAAGCTCAGCAAGCCCGCGGCAGGTGTCGCCTCGACCGAGGACCCAACGCTTACCCTGCTTCGAGCTTTGAGCAGCGCTGCCCTATCCAACTCTTCGGCCACCGCTAGCGCTGCTGCCACCACCAGTGCTGCTGTTGCCCCATCGGCGCCTGCACTGACTGCTTCGCCGCTGGCTTTCACTTCCATGGGAGCTCCGCTTGCTCCTGCCCCTGCTCCCGTTGCTTCGGCACCGGTTCTTGCACCGGCTCCTGCGCCGGCTCCTGCCGCTGCTGCTGAGACCAGGTCGAGCTCGCCTGCTCTGGATCGTTCGAGTTCGTCGTCATCGTTGTCTTCCGGCAAGACCGCCGACGCTCGCGGTACCAAGCGACGACTCGACTCGACCGACCTTCTTCCTCTGGACGCTCCTATTCAGAAGCGTACCTACTACACTGTCTCTGCCACCTCTCGTCGCGACACCAGCGCCGCATCCGAGGTGGATGAGTTCGCCGAGGAGGAGGCCGCCATTCGTCGCGAAAAGGATCCCCGAGTTGCCAAGCGTCTCTCCAACACGCTAGCTGCTCGTCGATCTCGTCACCGTAAGGCGGAGGAGCTTCGTCTGCTTCACGAAAAGATCGAATCGCTTACCAGCGAGGTCGAGTCTTGGAAGCGACGATGCGAACTCGCCGAGAAGGAGAGGGACGACGCCCGTTCGCTTCTTGCACCTTGAAAACACCTGACGGGCTCGCTCAACCTCATCCATACCGCTACCTCTCTAGCCATCGGATGGTGTTGTTGCAGGTCTCGTTCATATCGACCAAAGGTGTGTCGTGATGCGTGCGAGTCTCCTCTGGTATTTTATATACCCAAACCAAAACAACCCCCCAAAAGGTCTCTGTTCCCAGTGCTTTCGATTGTCTCTTTTCTTTCTGATATCGTCTCTGCCCTTGACCAAGAATGTTTCTCTGTCCCGTCGTCCGTTCTCCATATCTATGCTCCGAGCCGTGCTCTTACTCTCACATCACACAAAAGCCCAAAAAAATGTCTTCTCGTCGTATAGCTTCCGTTCCTCTGCTATGTCGAAATCGATTTCCGTGTCTCCGTCCAAACTTGCGTGCCTGGTATCCTGCTCGTTATCAAAAAGTGTGTGAGCAAATGTTGAGATGGTGTCAGTAGAGCCGATCGAAGGTGGTGGTGAGTCAGAAGAATTTGTGCGAAACATGGTGGCTTTGGAGGTGATTACAAATCGATCGGGCGCGCGCTTCGTGCGTGAGCTGTGCGATTTGGCTACGGAAGAAAGCGGTGGAATTTAGCTTTACGCCTCCACAAAGATATATATGCTGAGCAGCTTTGCGACCACTTCCTTCTTGGTCACTCTACACCACCACGTCTATCTTTTGATCTGACAATCACAACATGTCGATGTTTATGAAGCAGAGTTTTGGGTTGATGGTAAGTTGCATCTCCCCTTTGATGGCGCTTTGAAGTTGTTTATAGGCTCTCTTCGAATTATGGTAGGCTGACTTTGGTGCGTTTATTCGTTCGTTCTTGTCTTTATTCTATGTCTTCTTTGTGCGGTACCCTCTATCGATACAGCGTTCGGCACCGGCCCGTTCGACCGTCTTCTCGGCACCTTCGCGTTCTGCCATCGCTCCGACGTTTACCTCCCTTAACACCCTTCGTCTGCTCTCGTCGGAGGCACGAAGCAAAATCGACACCGCAGTCCAATCCAACCCCTTGGTAGTCTTCATGAAAGGTACACCCGACCAACCCATGTGCGGTTTCTCTAGAGCCGTCATCCAAGTCATGCAGGTACAAGGCGTCAAACCTAACCTCTTGAAGACGTTCAACTGTCTCGAAGACCAAGAGCTGCGCGAAGGGATTAAAGAATACTCAGATTGGCCAACCATCCCCCAGGTCTATGTAAACGGAGAATTTGTTGGAGGGTGCGATATTCTGATCAACATGCACCAGAGTGGTGAGCTGGAAGAGCTGCTGTTGAAGCACGAATTGCTGTTGCCTTTGCAACAGGAGGGGGAGGCGAAGAAGGAGGCCTAATCATCATTGACGACGAACTCAGTGGTGTGCAAAGAACCTGATTGAAGGCTAGCCATCCATTCGCAACAGTAGCGCTTTCAAACCCGCAATGTATCATCAATCACATCTCCTGACCAGGTTCCTCAAATTCCTGCCTGTGTGAGAAAGCGTTTAAAGAGAACAGAGAGGTTGGTGAAAACAAAACGAGAAAAAAGGAAGAAGTGATCCACTCGGGTTGCCAAACCCAATAACATGGGTGCGTGTAGCAATTGAAGGAGCAATACCACCTCCGCAAACCGAGCCATCTGGCATTGTGCACGACTTGGATGCTTTTCGCCGCTTCACAGATGGAGAGTCTTCATCTTGCAGCTTCATTTTTGGATTGGGACTTGGACGAATACACACGCAATCAGACTCGGAATACACCGGTTGAGGTTACATTGATGAATCAAGCAATTGTCGCTCGTAAAAGCCTACATCTCGATCCCGGCCTGGGCCAAAGCGACCGTCATTTCTGCGTCCAAGTAGCTCGCTACTGCGATTGCTTCGGGTAAGCCTTTCCGCCTTCTCGTTTTCAGCGTAAAGTCCTTTGCCAATCCGAGCGGGGGGGCTGGTTCGAGTGGTCTTAGTTTTATACTGGAATCCGTTGGGTTGCCGGGTACGATGCTCCAGTGTGAAAACATTGCGAGGGAGAAAGCTTGACCTTGAGTGGCGATACGTAGATCCGTTTCGAAACCATTTGCGTCGATCACCGGGATGTACGCTTTGACGGTGAATAGGGTCGATCCGGGTTTAGGTGTGTCTTTGACTACGTGGCCTCTACGTTTCGCGAGGATCGTATATACCGCTGCGATACCGCTGGCCGGGGTCGAAACTTCTACCTCGTAAATCGGCTCCATCAACCGCGGGGTAGCCATAAGGAACGCAGCATAACAAGCCCTTCGCGCTGTCGGAATGATCTGCCCTCCTCCTCTATGGATCGCCTCCGGCGCCAACTCGGCATCCAAGATCCTAAACTTGACATTCCGAATCGGCTCATCCGCCAAAGGCCCCTCCCTACACCCCCACTGAAAACCTTGCGAAATACTCTCCTTCACAGCATACAACAACTTCTTATCCACTTCACTCGCCAACGTATCATCCACCAACACATTCGCTCCCCTCTCATCCGGCCCAAACACCCATACACTCCGACTCGCCAACACATCCCATCCATACTTCTCCTGCAACATCTTCCCCAGCACTTTCGGCGGCGCTTTGCTATCGATCACCCCCGACTCGATGTCTTCGGCCAACCCCTTTTCGAGGGGTTCAGCGATGATCGTAAGTTTGTTGCGCTTGTTCGGTGTAGAAGCGTAACACTTGACGGCAGACGTTTCGACGACGGTTTCGCAGAAACGTACGACTGGGTCGGAAACACGAATTTCGATCTCGCTGAAAAGAACGCGAAGGTCGTGCAGGATGCAGTCGAGGTAAAGCTCTCCAGTGCCCATAATGACGTGTTCGCCGGACTCTTCGACTTTGGTCACAGCGAGTGGATAGGACTTGTTGATTTTGCGAAGGCCTTCGAGCATCTTGGGTAGTTCGCTTGGGTTGAGGGGCTCGACGGAGACCTTGAGTACGGCTTGAGTGAGGTGTTCGAGCGGTGCAAAGATGTGCAGATCTTCCGTGGGTAGGGAGGCATCATTGACCGTACCAGTCTTGGATAAAGATGCGTCAACTCCCGACAGCAGGACCCAGTTACCAGCCGGAACACCCTCGGTAGGAACAACGTAGCGCGTCTCGTTGATCCAAGTTGACTCGATCGTGGCTAGGCTCATATCCTCCTCGTCATCTTGTGAGAAGGTTTCACCGAGAACTTTGACGCGGCTACCCGGGCGGGCGGTACCGGACATAACGCGACCAAATGCGCGGAACTCCAAAGCATCGATCGTCTGGTAGAGCTTGGTGACTTGAATGACCAGGGGTCCGTCAGCGTCGCAAGCCGCCATAGCAGAGTAGATCGGTCCGCTCGCGGGCCCAGTGTACGACTTTGCCAACCTAGACTCGGCAGCCTCTCGTGGCGAAGGAACGTGATCCACAACAAGGTCCACAAATCCTTGCGACGGCCCAAAGAATTGGTTGAGGACGATCTTTAGCAGTGGTCGTACATCGATCTTGTACACCGCTGGTTTCAATCGGATACCCAATTTCGCCAATGTCCTCTTGAGGCTCTCTGTATCTGAGGACAGAACCGCCGAATAGATTTTATAAAGGGGTTCGAGGATGAAGTGTACGAACGACCTCTTGCTTTCCGCGTCAGGGGCGGTGCGGGAAAAGTTCCTCGATTCAGCATTGTAGTAGATGTTGCCCCATAAGCGTTGTGCGAACGCATCGACGTCTACACCAGCACCGTAGGTCTCGGCGTAGAGCTTGGCAAAGCTGCGCAGGGTGAAGCAGTAGCCCATCTGGGTGGAGGCAAAGGCAACGTTGCCACGTTCAGGACCGAGTTGAAGGGCGGGGTTGGGGTCGAACGAGGCGATGCAATTGTTGACTTCTTGGATAGCGTGTCGTATCTTGTAGTATGCTTCGTTTGGCGGGAGGCGAAGTTCAAGGACAAGACGGTCGATCTTGTTCAGAACTAGTACGATAGGAAGTTGCTGTCGAATGCAGTGGCGGATAATTTGAACCGTATTGCACATGACTCCCTCAACAACGTCGACGACAAGCACGACTCCATCGGCAAGTCGGCACGCCGCAGCCACTTCATCTTGGAAGTTAGTATGACCCGGCGTATCGATCAGGTTCAAGAGATATGACTTGCGCTTTGTGCCCTCGAGCACCAACGAGAGAGGTGCCGACTTGATCGAGATGCCTCTATCCCTTTCCAACAGATGTGCGTCCGTATAGCGCATGTGATTGTCCATATCTTGTTCCATCTTGTGCGTTTCGTATACGAGTGTATCCAATAAGCTCGTCTTTCCATGATGCAAGTGTCCCACAACTGCAACATTGCGAACCATCTCCGGGAAGCTCATGAGATTTGACATGAAACTCCTCTCGAAGCGTGTTTCGGGCAAACCTTCTTCCTGAACTGCAAAGCGGCGGATCTTGACAGGCTCGACGATGGGAACAGAGAGTGGCTGTGCATCTTCCTCCTGGACCATCGTCTCCACTTCTTCTCCGTAAACTTCCGATGCAGAAGGGTAGTACTGTTTGTCTTCGTGCAGAACGACAGCGTTGGAAGGGCCCTCATCGACACGTATCAAAGCGTGTTGTGGGACAATATTGCCTTCGTCATCAACTTGCATGTTGGCCAGACCAGTATCGTCTTCATCTTCATCATCATCGTAGCCTTCGAGCGGTGCTGGCTGTTCTCGCGGTGGTGGTGCGTCTTCTTCATGTTGCTGTGCGTATTCGTCCTCTGAGCCAAGCTCTGAGTCGGAAAGAGGACCGATATAGTTGCCGAACTCGTCGTAGTCATCCATGGTGGGCCAAGACTAAGGCGCTGTCGAAGCAGTCGCTGATGTTTTGCTACACGGTATGTGTCGAGAGTATTCTGGGCTCGTAAGATGGGTATAGACGAGGCCACAGAGTGCAAGGTGGATGGCAGTCAATGGGCAAAGTGTTGCGAAACGCACAAGAAGGAAAGACAAAGTTGTGCGAAAGCAGTTCAATCCGAATCCCGAAAAACATCCCAGCTTCGAAAGGCTTAACATCAGTCGTTGTAAAAAATGTTGCAGGAAAGTGACGTCTTGCAAGCGGATTCGCCGACAGAGAATTGCAGCTCAGACCCTGCAGTTATATCATCGGAACAGCCGAAGAGACCGCTTGTATGCAGAGTGTATGCATTTGGTCACTGCAAAGTGGAGCAACGATGCTATTCGTGCCCTCAAGGCTGAGTTCGGCTCTCTCTTCATCACCATCATCTCTTTGATCAAGCACGAGCAGGTATTGCCTCTTGCTCTGCCATAACCGCAGCATAGTGTGATATCGCGCATCACTCTGGACGAACAGCTCTCTGCTTAGCATCTTTCCCACAGGACAGTCGTTCCCTTGACACGCTGGTCGACTCAAGGACATTCGCATACTTCCTATCTCCTATTCCCTTTCTGAATCTGGATCGACCACACTGACTACATAGCCATCATAAGCTCACAAGCACAGCTATGGCCTCCTCGTGAAACTGCTCCCACCCTTGAACCGACGTGCTTTTGACTACGAGACAGGTTTCTCGCAGCCTGCTTCACCAAATACGAATTCTGACGTGACAGTAACGACCGCCCAGCATGAGCTCGAGATCTTCGCCCATCCCAACAGAGCCTGGCAGCAGCTCTATTTCGACGCTTCAGTCTCCTCCCACCGGCAACCATGTCCGCATACAGACACCCGAAGCTCCGGCCAGCCTCGACGATTTGCTCAAGTCTCCCTACAACCCGGCTTTCGTTGCCAGGAACCAGCCAAGCTCCACGCTCAAAGGTGCTTCTCCGGACGATCAGCGGAGGCGCAACGGCTTCCATCTCTGGCGTACAGAGTCTGAAGATGCGAAGAAGGCGCGTTTACACCGGGCGATGCACGCAGCTGAAGCACAAGCCAATGCCCCTCCCACCATGACGGAACGGTTGCGGAACAAGCTACGACGCCCACTCGACTGGCTCGATACGCAGCGGCTTTTCAGTCTCTACCGCCGCGATCTTTCGGGTCTGCCTCAAGACGTGGACGATGCCTCGTCGCATTTGCGCTACAATGCTGACATCCCGGAAACAGGTGCAGGCCCATCTTCTGCCATCGCTTCAGCACTGCGTGAGCCAAAGCTGACGCGCTTTGGCCTGATCGTTCTCACCATAAGCTTGGCCGGTGCACAGCTCGCATGGACGCTCGAACTCGCCTATGGCACCCCTTATCTTTTATCGCTCGGTCTCAGTGAACAAAGTACAAGTCTCGTCTGGCTTGCCGGTCCGCTCAGCGGTCTCATTGCTCAGCCTGTTGTTGGTTCCTTGTCGGATCACTCGACGTCTTCCTTTCGACGCAGAAAGTACATGATCATCTCGGCTACGCTTCTCACGCTGTCAACCCTGACTCTCGCCTACTCCGTCCCGATCTCGACTGCTCTTGTAGACCTCTTTGGGGGTGGCTTGGCAGATTGGGATCCGCGCCGCCACGAGCTCGTTCATTCGACAACACAAGCTATCTCAGTTCTCGCATTCTGGATCCTAGACTTCGCCCTCAACGGTCTGCAAGCTGCCTCTCGTGCTCTCATCCTCGATACAGCACCATCTGAGCAGCAAAGCGTCGCCAATGCCTGGCAAGGCAGGATGACGCACGCCGGTAACGTTGTAGGCTACCTCTGTGGTTGGGTTGACTTGGCTAGCTGGAAAGGTCTTCGCTGGCTGGGTGGAGGCCAATTTCGCAGATTCGCCATGATCTCCCTCCTCGCCATGATCTCTTGCGTCTCCGTCACAATTGCCAGCATCGCCGAAACGCCCGCTGATAGCCGATTTGCGCAGCACAACGCTCAACGCCAGAACATGTGCACGTCTACGTGGACCAAGACAAAGGAAACGATCGACGACGTTTGGCACGCTATTCGAAGGCTACCTCGCTCCGTCAGGAGAGTGTGTCTGGTGCAGCTGTTCGCGTTCATGGGTTGGTTCCCTTTCCTTTTCTACGGCACCACGTATGTGTTGCAAATCGCAGAATACGAGCGTAAGATGAAGCGGCAGCAGAAGTACAATGGATCGGGATTGCCAGCTTTCTATTCAGATCCAGAGGATGGTGGCGAAGGCAGTGGCCATTCGAGCTCGGATCGTGATGCAGAACGTGGATCCTTTGCCATGCTTCTCTTTGCAGTCGTCTCGCTCACTTCGGCCGCCATCTTTCCTTATCTCTCTTTGGCGGGAGAGAAGCGCAAAGACGGCCGTTCTAATACTCACGATCAGCATCAAGACGGCCAAGGAGGAGACGAAGATGACGCTCCCACACCGCCACTTCAGCTCGACATTCCCCACACTTCCGACCAAGAATCTCTCCTGCACCACCACTCGCAAGACCCCGAACAAAACGAGCACCTTTCTCGCCGCAAACGCGTCGTTCGTGGCCTCACCCAAGGTGTCACTTTGCGCACGTTCTGGACGCTCGCCTCGATCACATTCGCCGGTTTGATGCTCATCGGCACTGCATGGGCGTCGACTGTACACCAAGCCACTATTGTCATTGCACTGGTGGGTATACCGTGGAGCATCGCCGCATGGGCACCTTTTGCTATGGTCGGCGAATTCGTGAGGGAGGCAGAAGACGGTGCTTCGCCATTCGAGTTTGAAGAAGATCATTGGTCGCCGGAGCGGACAAGGTTGAGGGCGGAGATGGAGTGGATGAAGAAGCAGAGGAGGGAGAGGAGGAGTAGTGTGAGGCAATCGATCAGTAGGGTGGATGATGGTGGGGATGGGGAGGAAAGAGGGTCGAGTGTGGGTGGGAGGATGATGAGTCCTGATCGAGCTTCGCTGACTCGCACTGGGGCTGGTGGTGTTGGAGGCGGATTTAGGTACATTGATGATCTTGAGAGTTCGCCTCATCGTCGAGGAAGCCGAAGCAATGCGGGAGCAGGGGAGCAAGGCGCGAGAGCACGTATTCGGGCTAGTCTCGTAGACTGTGCGCCTCTTCCTTCTTCCGATACCAACCACTCGAGTGGCCTAGCGAACGGCGAACCCCACTACGCAGCCAGCTACTACGACGACGACGATCCCGAAGGCCACTACGGCAAGCCCCCCGGCCAAAACAGCAGCACGAACGGAGGCGCAGGAACCATCCTCGGCATACACAATCTAGCCATTGTCGCCCCGCAATTCGTCGTCGCCATCATCGCCTCCCTCATCTTCAGCGCCGTAAACAACAGTAGCAGGGGTATACATCTTGTCCTCGGCCAACCCCTCACCACTCTTGGTAAATTTGCTCCTTTGGCGTTTAACCTTGCCAATACCTTAGAATACAACGATGGCGGGGGGCATAGGGACGACGATATTGGTCCCGGCGGCGGCGGTGGTGGGGGAGGAGTGGGAAATCCAGCAGAGGGTACAGTGTGGGTGTTGAGGTTCGGCGGAATGATGGCATTGTTCGCTGCGCTAGCGACGAGGTTTGTTCCCCTAACGCTGAGCGAGAGAAGGAGAAGGTTTGGGGTTGCGGTTGAACAAGGACGACGGGCAGACGGAGCGGGAGAGGGGGACGAGGAGGCTTTGGTAGATTGATCACCTCTTTCATGCGAGAATCAAACTTTTGCAATTGCACTCGTGCTGCTCATCAGACTCTCTTGTTCTTGTGTGATGAGGGGTAAACGATTTGAAGAAGTGGAAATGCAATGCGAGAGTTTGGGATGATGTTGTACAAATACAAAAGGTTATGCAGTGATATGAAAATGTGACAAGTAGACAGTGACGACCAAAAAGTACGGTGCCCAACAGATTTGCAGCAATAAGATGTAACAAAGACGGATGATGAGGGTCTACTGTTCATCTTCGAACTGTGCCAGGATGACTTCTTCCTTCCAGCACTCGTCTTCAGTTTGGCAACAGTCTTTGGCGCAGGTGAAGATGAATGCGGTACTCCAAACGAGGCCTGACCTTGCATCGAAGGTGGATTCGCCATCAGCGGTGTTGGCGTTCTTGTTGTCGCCGGTAGGATTGGGTAAGCGCCGACCAAGGGCTTGTTCGATGGCGGCTTTGCGCTTGGCTTCCTCTCCCTCGCTCTCACCTTTGCCAGTGAGGGAAGAAGAGGTGTCAGGAGCGATAGCGCCGTCGGCGTTTTGGATCTCGTCAGTCTTGAGGAGATTGATGAGGTTGGGCATGAGTTGGGCTTCGAATACCCTTTCGCCTCCGCAGACATCGCAAGGAGGTACGCCGGCGGGGGTGAACGCTCTGGTTCCAGCATCGCCACCTTTAGCAGCGGTAGACTTCCTTTCGCCGGGCCAGAGCAAGTCGTACACCTTTCCTTTGGCATGGAACGCAAGAGGTTCTCCACCGAATTCGTACCTCACCGCCTGCCTTGGTTCGACTTCGACACGCTTGAGGAAACGTTCAAAGGTATCATCGATTCCGTCGAGAAGCATCTTTTCGTATCCTTCCTTGGCAAAGCCTTTGAGATCCGGATCTTCAGCGTCGACGTTGGCGTTGGCAACAGTGGACGATTTGAGCGCCTCGGCTTCTTGTTTCGAAAGCTTTTTGGAGATGGAAGAAGACGAGGGTTCAGGGACGGTGTTAAGGTAATAAGCTGGATAGCGCGTGGAAGACTCGACCCAGGCAGAAGAGGTGGAAGGTTGAGTGGAGGCAATGTCGGACTTGAGGGCAAGCTCTTCGGCGAGTCGCTCCTGCTCGTCATCCTCCTCGTCTGACTCTTCTTCGGATCCTTCTTCGTCGCTTTCATTGGAAGCTTCCTTGACTTCGGCCTTGGCCTCCGTGGCGGTGGCGGTGGCTGCAGTGGCTGCGGGCGTCGAGGGAGCAGCGAAGGGGTTATCAGCTCCACCGCCGAAGAGCATGCCGCCTAGGCCACCATTGGCACCGCCAGCAGCGCCTGTCGAAGCGAAAGGATTAATCTTGGACCTCTCCTCTTGCTCCTTCTTCGCCTTCTCTTCAGCCGCTTGACGCTCCTTCTCCGCCTGTTCTTTTGCGAGACGTTTTGCCTTTTGCTTTTCGAGCTTAGCCGCCCAACGACGGTTGAACTTGAGCGTGCGAATCACCTTCAGCCTGTTAATGCAGATGCGGGATGCGAGGAAGAAGTCAGTAAAGATGTTCCTGAACGCATGCCAAAGAACGAAGACCAAGAGAGGAGCATATCATGGTAAACGTAGGTGATGAAGAAGGGTGGGCATCATTGTTAAAAAGCTCGGTTGTCAAAGTTGTTATTAATTTCAGAGCTCCACAGGAGCGTCAAGTGAAGAAATTTGATACTAATCCTATGCCCGTGTCTTCTTACCATCACGTTTACCTTGGATGTCTTGTGGTCAGAACGGAAGATACTTACGAGGAGATGTCTTTTCTTTGGCAAGCGGGTCTTGCGCAACCCCAAACCAAGAGGCAGCGATCATAGGGCGATTCAACGAGAGGGGCAAAGATCTGAACGAGCAACTGCATCTCCTGCTTGCAATTGTTGCATTCGGCAACGGTCTTCTCTGGGCATGACTTCATGGGAAGCCAAGCAGCTCGTCCACCGATGCGAGAGACGAGAGGGTTCGACTCGTCCTCCTTCTCCATGTATCCGTCGGCGAGACCGAGCTGGACATCCGAAGCATCGAACTCGGAGCCCGAGTCCGAGTCGTAGCCGTCATCTGATGGTGGTCGTGGCATCTAATGTTTCAACAGCAACCAAGAACAACACAACAGTCAGCTTTCATTCGTCCCAATCGAGCGAAAAGAAGGAGGTTGCTGAGAAGAATGGTGTGTATTTCAGGGATAGGTAGCCTAGGGTTATAAGCATTGGAGTCCCACAGGCGTCTTGCCGCAATAAAGCAGCGCAACGTGCCTCCCGTTTATACTGGGACCCTAAGACTCGTCATCTAGTTTTTGTCATCATTATCGTAGAGAGGCGGTCGATTTGCAAGTAGTAGAGAATGAGTTGAGGGGAACAGTGATACGTACGATGTGAATTTGTGGGTGATCGAGTGTCCTGAAACGCAAAGTGTGCTTCAGAACGGGTATATGGGTGACAAGGGGGGGGGATCGATGAGGAGAAGAAAGAAGGAGGTCAAACTGGCTGAGCGCTTTCTTCTTTCGGCAAGCCAGACGACACGAAAAAAAAAGCCAGATTGGACAGACGACAGGAAAAAGAAAAAGAAAAAGCTGCGGGCAAGTTTTTCCGTTTCTCTCTTTTTAGCGGCGAAGTTGTGCCGCAAGTTGAGAACGATCTGACAACTTTGGTGAAATCAATTCGATCACCGTGTGAAGAGCGGAACTCCAAACAGAGTGAGAGAGGAAGAAATTCACGTCATGCAACATCCACTCTGTCCCTTGTTGCTTGGCAGCCGCAACTCCCGCCGGTTTTGAGAACTTGTTCAATCAGGCATCGAGTGTTACACACTCGGATAGACCTGTATGCCTATCAGCATGTAAGTGTGGTCTCGAAGCATGTGGGAAACTTTGGCTCGAAAGTTCGTTACAGCTTGAACGATGGAAGGAGAAAGATGTTGCGAGGGTTAGGCATCGGAGCTCGCACGATTCTGTTATTGACAGGCTTCTACAGCAGCCAAGATAGCAAAAGCCCAAATAAATCAGGAAAGACGGAAGTGGAAAGATCGTTCAGGCACAGAGCTCAGCCAAGGCTCGACTCTGTGACTCTCTCTCACGCGTTAAATCATCATTCGCAGCAGCGGATCGGCGGTCGAATCGAGCAAAAGCACAGCGAAGAGCGCGACGCTGGTCTTCTCACTTTGTCGCTCAGAATTGAAACGCAGAAATCTCCACATCCACCGGGTTGACCGCTTCTGCTCGCACGGAACTGCGAATTGTGAATCACAGATCCATCATCTTGTTCCTTCTTCCCTTCTCAGCTTCTACAACGCTATCCTCTCATTCGCCCACTCTTCAACGAAGCGCACGCACAGCAACGATCATATTTGGGATCCCATCTAGTGGCGACGTCTCGCATCCAGAGCAAATCTATCTCACACCGGTTGTCACATCGCTTCGAACAACTTGATTCAAGATGTCGGGAGAAGGTACGCACACCATCCTCTTGTGACAGAGCATCTCGGACGCAGAAACGCTCTGCCTGCGAACACCGGAACTTGGCCACGACTACTGACCCACATGCTCTTGTTTCCTTCCCCTGTCTTCTTGGGCGGTTCACACGATCTACCTATTCGATCAATCGCATGCCAAATTGATCCTTGCTGCGTTCCATCCACGATTCCACTCTATTGCACAAACCTGAATGACGGCGCTTACGATGATAGGCTGGCTCTTCCTCCTTTCGGTCCTGCTGTCGGCGGTCCTCCTCTTCACTATGGTTTTCTTCGTACGTACCCGGCTTTCCCGCAGCCAAAAGGCGCTATGGGATCGCAGTCAGCTCACCACATCTCTCGTCTGTCGTTGCTTATACCTCCTCCGCTCGACACCTCTATGCCTCCTCTTCTTCATGATGCTGTCACCGTCGATTACGCTCGAAATCGCTTCTTCCAACACCGCAGATCATTATGTTCTCTGATCTCGAATGCGACTACATCAACCCTATCGACCTCTGCAACAAGCTCAACCAGGTACGTCATCCCTTGACCTCTCTTCCTGGGCCCTACGACGGGTCACCTATTAAGCTCCTTCCTCACCTCTTTCCCCCTCTTTTGACTTTTCTTCTCTCTACAAATCCTCCCCCTGGTCTAACGCTCACAGTTCATCTTGCCGGAAATGGCAGCGCACGCCGTGCTTACGGTCTTCTTCCTTCTTAGCGGGCAATGGGTTGCTTTCCTTCTCAACGCTCCTCTGGTCGCCTTCAACGTCAACAAAGTCATGAACAAGAATCATACCTTGGATGCAACAGAAATCTTCCGAACTTTGTCAGCACACAAAAAGCAGTGCTTTATCAAACTCGGATTCTACCTGGTTTCGTTCTTCTACTACCTCTACAGGATGATCTTGGCTCTCATCGCCGATACCGAGTGAACGCATCCAACGCATCATCGACCCTTCGCATTGCGGTCGATCGTCTCATTAGCCGAAAGGCATGTCGCTGAACACGCGAAAGCGTCACGATACAGCGCAACACGGTCTCGAAGTGCGTCAAAAGCCTTATAGTCACGAAGCGTAAGGTGACCCTTGCAACTCTTTTACCCCCTTCATTGTAATCAGTTCAATATCATTCATAGCAATCATCATGGAGAAACAAGTGCAGGCAGCAAAAAGGAATGTGTTGCCGGGAAACGTGGCCAGAAGGTTCCTCGAAGCGAAAGGCAAATCGGAGGCGAGTAAGAGCTGAACACTTGCATTGTGATCTATGAACAAATGGATCTGGTACGGATGCAGTCTCTGCCTATCTCGCAGTTGAGGCCCTTTCATGAGGTGCTTGAAACAGGTGTGCAAGTTTAGACGGTAGAGGCTAAGAGTGCGATGCACCGCATGAGCTTGCCTCTCTTCACGCTGTTTCGTATTAATAGCAAGCCGAAGCGACAGTGTCACAAAGCTTTATAGATAGGTAAACGCACGCGCTTCTGTCTACCAACGCTTCGCTTTGCTTTGCAAAAGGGACCGGCTTCGCCTAGAGAAGCCATGAGCGTTGATCCTGGATCCAGAAGGTAACTTGCATCGGTTAAGCAGCCATGGCTGGCGTTTAGCCGTAGTTCCAGACAGATTGAGAGGCAGCCGCAGCAGCAGCAGCAGCAGCAGCTTGAGAGAGAGACTGTAAGAAGCACGCGCGCGTAGTGTGTTAAGCCTGCCGTGATCAGCTGCTCTTCTCTGACAGCCTGAATTCTGGAAAAGCGATAAAGAGATGCTTGAACAAAATGTAATCGTACGGCTGAGTCCTCTTCGAAAATGCAAACTGACGGGGCGCGTTGTTTGGTGCAATCAAATGCCTGAGCGTTCAAGAAAGGCTGAATTCAAAATTGATGAGGTGCGGTGCGGTGCGGTGCGGCGCGGTGCGTGTGTGTGTATATGTGGTGTGCCTCTCAAGCACAGAAGCTTCGGATTTGGTCACTTGCCGTGACTGTGTCTCTGTGTCTCTCTCCCTCTCTCTCTCTGTGTTTGTGCCCTGATCGCGCCTTGCTGCTGCTCTCTCTCGCGCTGCTTGCCAACGCGCGGTGTCGATTTTTGTTGCATTCTGGAAATGCCTCTCGCCTGTAGCCCTTGATTGTGGTCAAGCCATGCTATGCCCACTTTTGCCCTCTTGCCCGCTTTGTCAAGGCTAGAGTCGCTGAGTGGCCGTGTCGCTGTTTGCTGCTGCTGCTGTTGCTGTTGCTTTCGAGCTGTCTGCCGCTGTCTGTCTGCTGTTCTCTGTTGTCTCAAGTTCGCGAAGTTCCTCAGTCCATCAGTCAGTTGGGCCAACCCGTCAGTCTGTCGGTCTGTCGGTCTCTCGCTCTCTCGCTCTCTCGCTCTCTCGCTCTCTCGCTCTCTCGCTCTCTCGCTCTCTCGTTCAATTCGCTGCTGCTGTTGGCCGTAACGCACGCACACACACACAGCGCCTATCGAGATTGGAGGTCGTTGTCCACTTCATTGCATCTCGCAATCGTCTACCTCTACTTCTGCTTCGACCACACCTTCCCGATCATACCCCTTCCCCACCATCCTTCGTTCGGTACTTGCGTCTCTGGCATCCCATCTCTGGTGCTGCGCAATCGGAAGCATCCGTCCATTTTGACGACACGCACGTTTGGCTCATCGCGCTCATCCGACCACTCGCGCGACAGTTGACATATCGCAGAATTGCCTTTCGATATCCAACACACCGTGACTGTCAACCACCAAGCGATCACTGTCACACGTCTTGCAGCTCAGCTTTCGCTCGTTTCACCAACGTGCCGTCGATCTTAAACGCAACACACATCACCTCCATCCGTCATATCGACTTCCGCTATCGTCGATCCCTGGACACTTTTGACGCATTCACACATTCCGCCTCAGCGACCACGGAATCTCCCTGAATCATCGCCATTGCCAATACCATCGCACGGCTCCAGCTGCTCGTGCATTCTCTACGCAGGTCAACAGCTCCCATCAACACCCTAGTCTTGATATCGTACCTCGCAGTCCCCGTGTAGAAGTCATTCCACACGACACTCAGCCGGTTCACCATCCTTGCAGTTTCCACCGCTCCACCTAGACTATACTGGACCGCCGTACCCATCACCGGTGATTTCGACACAATGAAGGGACTCAAGAAGGCTATGGTACGTACCTCACATCTTTTTAGCAGCCATGTCTTGTTCGACCGCCGCCCCATGCTAACCTTATATATTTCACGTCTGCTTCTACCACGTTGCATGCTCTTTCTACCACCTCAAAACCCTCACCTTACCGAACCACCTATACCCATATCGCCACTTCTTGATGCTCAACTCGACTTTGCTACTCGTAGAACCTTTCGCGTTCAAAATCCAACGACTCCAATGGCAATCGCAGCGGATCAGCAGGCGGAGGAACCGTACCTGCCCCTCCTCCTAAGGGTGGCTCGGTTCCTTCCACTCCAGCATACCAGGGCTCTCTCAAGTCCAACGCATCCACTAAGGACGGCTCCAGCTCAGCATCCAGTTCTTCCAACTCGCTCGCCAACTCAAGAGCACCTGCTGCACCGATATCTGCCCCTTACAATAACAACAACAATGCTGTCTATTCCGCTGGTTCAGGTACGCTCGAGAGAAGATTTCCCCCACACGGCGTGAACCACATTTTGGCTGACAAGACGCCGCCTGCTCCTCCCGTTGTTGTTGTATCTTCAGAGATGCCCGTAGATCCCATCCCCCACTCGGTCGCAACCGCGTCCCAGCCCTCTTCTTCCGTCACCCCTTTCCATCACACAGGCACCCCCGGATCGCCTCCACCACCTGGCGCCGCCATGGCTTCTTTGAGCAGCGCTGGCATCGCCGCTTCCGAGCTTGCGACCCCTCCCAAGGCAGGCACGCTCAACCGTCTGCGTCAAGGTCCCTCCACCTCGGGTCCCAAAGATACCATTCCCATCACAGCCAAGACCCCGCCACGCAAACAGAGAAGTTCTCGCTTCCACGTTACAGAAAAGGTCGAGCTCGAGAAGCTTCCTCACTTCAACGGTATGTGCTCCGTCCGCCCTTCTTCTCTTTCATCGTTGGCCCTGCTTCTGACCTTCTTTCATTCTCTTTGTGTCTCTCTTGCTGTTTGGGACAACAGAGGTCGTCCCTGCTGACCGCGCCGAACTGTTTGTAAGGAAGCTGCGCCAGTGCTCCCTTGTCTTTGACTTCAACGACGCCAGTCAGGAGCTAGAGGGCAAGCAGATCAAGGCCGCCACATTACATGAGATGCTCGACTACATCACCACCAACCGCAAGGTCATCACAGACGAGATCTACCCGGAAGTCGTCGCCATGTTTTCCGCCAATTTGTTCCGATCCATCCCACCACAGGTCAACCCCGTTGGTGATGCTTTTGACCCTGAAGAAGACGAGCCCGTCCTCGAGCTCGCATGGCCACATCTCCAGATCGTCTACGAGTTCTTCCTCCGCTTCGTAGAGAGCCCCGACTTCAACACCAATATCGCCAAGAAGTTCATCGACCACCACTTTGTCCTGCAACTCCTCGAGCTCTTTGACAGCGAAGACCCACGAGAGCGTGACTTTTTAAAGACGACACTTCACCGCATCTATGGAAAGTTCCTCAACTTGCGAGCCTTCATCCGACGATCCATCAACAACGTCTTCTTCCAGTTCATCTATGAGACCGAGCGCCACAATGGCATTGCCGAGCTGCTCGAGATCCTGGGCTCCATCATCAACGGTTTCGCACTGCCGCTCAAGGAGGAGCACAAGACCTTCCTCACACGCGTCCTCATCCCACTGCATAAAGTTAAGAGCCTGGCGCTCTACCACCCTCAGCTCGCCTACTGTGTCGTGCAGTTCTTGGAAAAGGACAGCGCCTTGACCGAAGAGGTGCTTCTTGGCTTGTTGCGATACTGGCCCAAAGTCAACTCGCCCAAGGAGGTAATGTTCCTCAACGAGGTGGAGGAGATCTTGGACGTCATCGAGCCCACCGAGTTTGTCAAGGTCGAAGTGCCTCTCTTCCAGCAACTGCAACGATGCATCAACAGCCAGCATTTCCAGGTCGCCGAGCGCGCGCTCTACTTCTGGAACAACGAGTACATCGTCAACCTCATTGGCGACAACGTTCAAGTCATCTTGCCAATCGTCTTCTCAGCGCTTTACCAGAACTCGAAAGCGCATTGGAACCGCACCATCCACGGTCTCGTCTACAATGCCTTGAAGCTCTTCATGGAGATCAACCCCGCGCTCTTTGAGATGTGCACCAACGAATACAAACAGCAACGGCAGATGGAGAAGCAAAAGCTTCAAGACCGGGAGGAGGCATGGAAGAAGCTGCGCGATACTGCCATCAAGAACAGCAAGGCCATCGGTGTGGAGCCTCCTGCTACGCTCAAGGAGGAACAGGCTGCTCCTGCAGGTAGCGTCAACCCGTACGATCTCGACTCATTTGACTCTGCTGGCGACTTGACAGCCGGTGCGGACAGTCTATTCGAAGCGATGGGGCAAGGTGTCAATGGTGAAGTCTCGACAACCGACTTTGCAGATGACGCTGAAGCCAACCGTGTCGCACAAGAAACAGCGCAAGATCCTCAACTTGCAGGCGAAGACAGCGTGGACGATATGGTACGTGGATGATTCTTTTCTTTTTCAATTTAGAGCCACGCCAGGTGCAAGGCGTGCATGTACCTCACACGCACATCCAGCATTTTGCTTCTAGAAATGCACAAACAGAGAGTCTGACTCGCCCTATTCTCTTTTGATCTTCTTTTCTGTCGCGTGCCAATCGAGTAGAAAGAGTTCCCAGAAACAGCGAGACAGCAAGTTGGCAAGCAGGAATCGCCTCATGTTCGACGCAAGAGTGTCATTCCGATGGACCCGACGGTGCTGGCCGAGTTGGCCGGGCATAAGAGTCTGGATGGGTGAGTGTCTCGAGGTAGCAAACAACGGTATCGACGTTGCAAAGTCGTTCTTATGCTGACGACTTTTGTTGATGGGACTCTATTTGTTGTTTTGCGACGATGATAGAACGGATCTGCGCCAACCATCAGGTGATGCATAGACGTCATTCGCTTACCTTGATATCGCGAACATCGAAGCGGTGATCAAGGCCTTGAGTATTGAGTCAGCACCCTTGGCCCCCCACTCTTCCCTCCACCACATCGCATCGCCTTACGCACCGCATTTCCACTTTTCTCTCCATTCTGCCAGCTTTGGCACTCTTCGCCCTTCTCTCTTTCCCCTCCCTTCCTAACCCTTTCACTTTCATTCCACTTCTCCTTTTGTTTCCTTATGTTTGGTCGACATCCTGCGCGTTTCAATACACGGTTTGTGAACCTGAACTCACTAAGAGGTCTTGTTAGGTTGTGTGGGGTTTTCAAAGTTGACGGAAGAGGCTGTGCTGTGTGATGGGCCTACGTGTCGGTGCCGGGTGAGGTGGGATCCGATATGAAGTCACACAGCGCTGCCACATCGCATCGCGCAAGCGCCAAGGGAGGGGTCAGCCCACTTTGGGCGACTTGATCAGACTCGATTTCATTTGAGGTCCTCCTTGCCCTGCCCCTTCTCCCCTTCCCCTGTTCTCTTTCCGTCGTAAGACTGGATTTGCTTCCTTTCCACCACCACCACCACCACTATCGCCATCACCATTGTCATCAGCAGCTTCCTAACACCACCACGATCTTTCCTCACGCACCTCTTTCGACTCTTGTCTTTGTCACCATGCGTTCCTCACCAACCTTGCTACCTCTTTTCGTTACTCTCCTCACCTTTTTCGCCAGCTGTTTGACCGGCGTTGAGGCAAAGTCGCAACGCGTAGGCGACGAATGCAACTGGAGCAAAAATTGCCAACAATGGGCTTCGGGCGTAGGTCCCGAATGGGCAAACGGAGAAATCACTTGTGCCGTACCCCAAAGTCAGGCTCCGGAGACTTGCGGTAGTAATAATCCCAAAAAGCACGATTTCTGGGGGTAAGTGTCAGCCGCCACCATCAGCAAAGACCAGAGCTGTTTCCGTCACGCTTGTCTTTCTTCTCCCCGTTCTACATCCCCCCTCTTGATCGATCATTCTAATGCCGATCTTGCAACCGTTGCCCCTCCGTCGGCATCCTGCTCTCCTTTGTAACTTGAATACTGACCTTCCAACTTTTGTTACATGCAATTTCATCGCCCTTCGCAACCCGCGGAAACAAACAGCACCTGCAAGGCAGTAGGCACCCTCGAAGCCACCGAATACGGCTGTCCATGCGGCGTTCACGGCGCCGATTGCAAACCCACCGCCTACGTGGCTAGGATCTTTTGGCCCCAGGATTGGATGAAGGACGCTTGGGCACAGATCAACCATTAGCCTCACGCCAGATTGCAATCGCCAAGATGTTGGGCTCAAGATCACACTCTTTCGTACCATCGCAAATCGTTCTTTGCACCTCACGGCAAACCAAGGCGTAGCTCCAATCATAGACGCCGCTTTGCCTCTTGTTCTTCATCATCGTCCACACTGTTCGTCTCAATTTTCTCTTCACTAAGCTTTCTCACATACCACACTTCGTCCTTATCAAGATTGTTCATTTCACCGCATCGCTTCGCAAACTTTGTTCTCCTTCTCAACGCCCGATTCTGTGCATGTGCGTGGTAGAGTATGACTACATTATTGTGAGCAGCACATTGGTGCCAACAGTTGTAGGGTCAGGGTTAGGGGTATTCAGGGATTCGAAGTTTTCTCCGCAAAGTATCAACACCCACTCTTACGCCATCTCACCGCAGAAAGGGATTGAGGGATTGAGGAATGAACAGTGCTCGTCTTCAGCGGCTTCGAATAGAATTGCAATATGCGTCAAACATGCGATGTTGTTGTACAATGGGGTTGCTATAGCGAAAGTAGAATGTATGCAAAGGGGATTGATAGGGGGATGCAATAGTAATGAGAATGAAGGCAAGTACGCGGCTTCAGCGAATGAATCATGACCACCACCTGATGAAGGTTTACTTCGGGCGCGACAAGTTGGCCGACCTTGGTAAAGGCATGGCCATCGGCGTAATGTTGACGTTGCTGCTGCTGCTGTCCATAAAAGGCCGAGGGAGAGTCAAGCGTTTCGCGAGGCTGTTGCCACCGCTGGTGGGTGTGCTGTTCTTGTTCGTCGTGTGGCTCTTAGGAGTAGAGGTAGACGTCGTTTTGCTGCCAAGGCGTGCAGTGCCAAAGCCGGACAATCTTCTCCGACTAGCTGAAGCGTTGGCTGGCGAGGTTTTGGAGCGTGCCGGTGGTGCTCCATCGTAAGTGTACTGCTGCAAGCTGGCAGCAGCGGCAACGGCACTCTTGCGTGGTGCGGCTTTGCGAGCCGATCCTGGAGACGGAGCGACGGTAGCGGAGGATGTGGTGTTGCTGGAACTGCCGCGCGAGGCGGCTGCATCCCGTGCAGCGTTTCTATTCTCGCTTTCGGCAGCCACCTTTTCCCACTGTCGCTTGGCTGCAGCACTCTTCTTGCGCTCCAATTTCTGGTCCAGCTCGTAGTACTTCTTGCAGACCTCGATCAAGCGTCCGCAGTATTTTTTCCAAGTCGGATCGTGGCCATCGGTCAGCTCTTGTGCGATGGAAAGGCTTGTCGGCAGGAACGTGCTGAGGTCCTCAAGTAGCGTAAGTGGGAAGAGGGTACCACCTGGACAATTCTCCTTCTTGGCCAGCTTGGCATCCAGCTTCTTGAGCTCGGCGAGGCACTGTATTTGCGGCGACACGGAGCGCTCATCGGTGATTTCGAAGGAGTCACTGTCGCTATCCGAGGGATGGGCCGCCGCGGGCCGTTGGACGCTCGACTTGGAATGGTCAGCCATCAGAGGTGCATCATCGTCCGAATCGCGGGTCGGGTCATAGGCTTCGTCGAAGAACTCTGAAGGGATCCAATCATTGCCGTCCAACCGATTATTCGAAGCGCTGGCACGTCCACGAACCTCTTGCGGGCTCAAGCTGATGTTGGAGATATCATGGATGTCGTCTTCGTACTCTGCAAAGTCCTCGTCCCTCACCTGCCTCTGCCGAGGCTTTGAACGGCTTGCGTTGGACGAGGTCGCTTCTGCAGGAGGCGGAGTGGTTTCAAACTGCATGGTGATCTTCTTCCTTCCCCTTAGCACCTTTTGTGCTTCCGGTCCGATGTGAACGTAGGTTGAGCGGAATCCAGCCGCGTTCCTCAAGTCGCGTAAGCGGAAGACGTTTTCGGCAGAGAGGTGGTCAAAGAGACGAGCGATCTCTTGCCTCTTCATGTGCTCTCCGGCACCATGCATCTCGACCTCGTGGTGACCCAACTGGCGAATCTCCTTCTTCTTGCTACCTTTGAAGACGTCAATGCAGTGAGGCTTGCCGATCTTGGACTTCTCGTTGGTGATGGATTGGACCATCTTGATGGCTTTGATCGAGATGTCGGTGACGTCCTTGGTGCTGATCGACCCGCCCTTGCGGCAACAATTGTCACATGTGTTGTGACACATGTCCGCGGAAAACTCCTCGTTAAAGTATCGAAGGACCTGGACTCGTCGACACTCCATCTTGTTGTCACAGAATCGTGAAATCTGATCCAGCGACTCGATGGCGCGCTCCTTTGCCTCCCGGCTCTTGTCTTCCTCCTTCGAGATCATCTGTTTCATCTTATTGATGTCGCCGTAATTGTAGTACAAGATGCAGACCGAAGCTTTGCCATCACGACCTGCTCGGCCCGTCTCCTGGTAATAGCCTTCGAGCGATTTCGGAGCTGAATGATGAATGACGAAACGGACGTCAGGCTTGTCGATGCCCATGCCGAAAGCGATGGTGGCCACGATCACCTTGAATTCGCCTTGCTGCCACTTGTTTTGCACCATTTGGCGATCATCTGCGCTCAGTTTGGCGTGGTAGTGATGCGCCGAGATGCCGAGTTTGGTGAGATCGTCGGCTACGTTCTCGCACGACTGTCGGCTGAAACAGTAGACGATCCCGCACTGATCTCTGTGCGAAGATAAGATGACGCTAGAGATCTCCTCCATGATGGTTTTGTGCGAGCCGCGCTTCTCGCGCACCTGGTACTCGAGATTGGGCCGGTTGAAGCTTTGCGAGAGTTGGACGACATCCTTCATGTGCAAATGGTCCTTGACATCCTTGATGACAAGAGCGTTTGCTGTAGCTGTGAGGGCCATGACGGGCACCTTCGGATAGTCAAGCCGCAGTTGTCCAAGCTCGGTGTAGTCTGGGCGGAAGTCGTGCCCCCACTGACTAACGCAATGCGCTTCATCGACAACGAAGCGAGCGATGCGACCACGGTTATAGAGCGTCGTCAGCAAACCCTTGGTCTTGCCGGACTGACGGACGTTCTCGGGCGTGAGATAAAGCAAGCGCAAAGCGCTTTTGCTCGCTTGGGCTTCTTCCATAACGATTCGCTTGTCCTCGAGGGACATGTCGCCGGTGAGTTTGGCTGCTGGGACACCCTTCAAGACAAGATGTCTGACTTGGTCCTGGATGAGCGACAAAAGGGGCGAGATGACGATGGTCAAGCCTTGCGTCTTGCCACTGTCAATGCAGGCGGGTAGCTGGTAACACAAGGACTTGCCTCCACCGGTGGGCATCAAGACGAAGACATCCTTTCCCATCAGCGTCCCGTTGATCGCCTCGAGCTGGTTCTTGCGGAATCCTCCGAGATCAAAGTAGCGGCGCAAAGCCCAAACGACGTCCCTCGACCAAGGATAGGTCTGCATTTGCTTGAGCTCATCTTTGGTCAGTGGCTTCTGCATTGACGGCCCGCGCAACGCATATTGGACCTCCGCTGGCGCGCTCTCGTCCTCGTAGTCATCATCGTCGAGGTCGATCACGTCCTCTACGATCGACTCGGACATGTTGTGTGCGTTGGTGGAGGGTAAAGCGCGTTGCTGGGGCGGTCGCGGCGGTGGCGAGGGTGAAAGAGCAGCATGGGCCCATCCATCGTCGTCACTAAAGTAAAGGTCCTCATCAGCCAAGACCGGCTCTGGCTCTGAGGGCTCAGCGGGGAACGTCGCGGGTGATGTTCCTTGCGACTGCGCGGCCGAAGTGGATGGTGTGACTACGTCCGCCGATGATGAAGGCGCTGCCGAGGAGTTGCCCTTGTTGTTGGCTACGATCCTCTCGCCGATGACCTGGAAGGAGCTCGAAGCTGTGCGGGCCGCTGGAAGAGACGTCGTAGATGCATCCGTGTGTCGCGCAAGACCGGATCGCGGAGATGGTGTCGGAGCGGGTGTTTGACCGGCGGCAAAGGACGGATTAGTCTGAACCTGTGCTTGCTGATGAGACGAGCCGTTCGTGGAGGAAGAACGGCGGGCCCAGATTGCTCTCTGGATGGCACGAAGTTGCTCCAGTGTTTTCGCGATATTGCTCTGCCCCTCGTCGTAACGCCGCAAGCTCTCGCCGTCATCTATGTCGACGTCAAACCCTTGCGCTCCGACTGTTGCTTGTAGATCAGCTAGTGTTCGTCCAGTGAACTTGAACAAGACCAGGAGTTCGCCTTCGCTGTAAGCGTCGAAGGAAGCTGCACTTTGGGATGGTGCGGATCTGGCGACAGACGCATTCGTACCAGACTGCGGGAGATGGGATGCGACCTGCGGACTGCTGTTGATGTCGCTCGATCGAGACTGATGACCGTCGTCGGTCCTGACCCGCTTCTGAGCCGGGGATGGCTCCGCATCAGCAGCTACGCTGCGCTTAGGAGAAGGTCGCTGAACCGCGTTGTCCGGTTTGATGTCGGCGAAGTCGTCCTCGTCGTCGACTAAAAGAATGGTCTCGCCAGTACCGTCCTCAGCAACTTGACGCGGATAAGGGAAGTCGCGCGCAAGTGAGTCGTAGGCCATTGCGGCAAGAATCAGGAGTCAGATAGGCTGGATGTGGTATTGCCCGCTTGAAGTCGCTGATGTTGTAAGGATGACGATCGGGAGCCGAGGAAGCAGGTCTAGGATCTCTTTGAACCAGAGCGATGGTACTAGAACTCAAGCAGAACGACCCAGGTCCTGTTGATTACGAGCTTCGAGGTGATGCTTCGAAAGACGTGCGGAGAGATGACGCGAGACCTGAATGGATATCGGCTGTATGTGTATGACAGCTGCGGAGCGAGATGCGAGTCGGTGCAATGACGGTGCGGAAGGGATCGACGCTGAGCTAGTATTGATGGTGTGGCTGCGGAGAGGCAACAATGAGCGTGCTTAATCCTCGCGATGACATGAAAAGTAGCGCAGCAGCGGGGTTAGCTATGGTGGCAAGAGCGGAAGCAGACGCGCTCTCTGGAGTCGGAATGGAAGGACGCCGGACCAGTAACTGCAGGAAGACGTGCTTGTAGAGTGTCTCGAGTGTGTAAGAATAACCCGGGGAAGAGCTGCCTGATAAAGAAGAGGCGTCTCGTATGATGTCGCAAGGAGGTAGCTTCGAAGATGGTGGTGTGGAGTGAAGGTGGTTGTTGCGGACAGGCTTGGCGAAAAGCAGGAAGAGGGTCGTAGTGGTGGTGCGTTGGCTAGTCGGAGCAAGCGCCTTATTCGAGGATGTATGTGACGCGCGAAGCGTGTGACTGAGCCTTCTCACTTCCTGTTATCACAACGATATGAGGTGTGCGTGGCCGAAGAAGAAAGCGGTCGTTGTAGGCTAAAGTGATGGTAGGTTGGGAAGCTTCGGAGAGTCTTCCGCTCTAACCTTTTGCCGCTATTTCGACTGCGCAGCAAGAGAAGCGGCCAAAAGTGTAAAGTGTAAAGTGCAACTTGGCTGAGCATAAAAAGTGTTGGCAAGGTGTTAATTGCGGGTCCCGCCACTGAAACCCACGCTTTTGCGAGACGCGTTCCGCGTTTCTCTTGGTTTTCTAGAACAGCGCTCTTCCATAGCCAGCACCCTGTGTGTGATTTTATGGAACCCAGATATGCGCCTTTTTCCCTAACATCACAAAATTTGTGTGGAGGCCGAGCTGCGCTCCTCACGTGATGCTGAGCTTTGGGCTTAAGGAGAGAAAAAAGTGGCCGCGAAAGAAGGCTGCAAGCAATCCGGACCCTTTCTTGATTTTTCAAGTTTTTGATGGCCGAAGGCCTTTCTCGACCTCAACTTTTGGATCGCTCTTCACTGTTCGCCAACTCTCATCTACCATACGCTCAACATCGACAGTCTTTTCATGAGAGCTATCTGTCTCTGCAACCTTTTAAAGTCCTTACAGCTCGATCGGTCCGCCACACATCTCTTCATGTCCTGCTGAAACCATAGCGTCGCGGCCGAGTCTTGGCTTTAAGTAGGGAAAGAAAAGCCAGTTAACGGACGACGCCGACTGTTGTTGCTCAGCAATTGACCGGATGGACGTAGCAGCCGCACCAGCACCGATCGGCAGTCCGTGCCTTGACGGTGACTCTTCTCCCCTACCTGACCTCCAGCAGTCTCGATCTATGTTCGGCGACTCCGACAATGACTCTTCTCATCCGACACCGTCAGACATGACCATGGCTGTGCAAAACAGTCCGCGCGAGTCGTGGCCTGGAACCAAGATGCGGGCGGATGAAGAGGTGCGCAAGATTCACTACATCGACTCGCCCGCTCAGTCTCTTCCCGCCTATGTTTCATTGCCATCGGCTGCTCCGATAGAGCAGAGTGCTGCCACCAATCTGCCATCCACGACTGCACCGGCAGCTGCCTCTTCAGCTTCGAAACCTCAGGTCCCCACGCCTACGGAAGCGCCGTCCACAGTCTCACAGCCTTCTCCTACTTCATCAGCATCAATCTCGGCTCTTCCCGCTGCTTCTACGTCTGCTGCCGTTGCTGCGCCTAGGCTTGTACCAGCGGCGGAATCGACCACGAAAGCTGCTGAGCCCTCCTCGCTCCGACCTGCTTCCACCGCGCCCTCCTCTACCGCTTCCACACCCTCCTCGACGCCAGGAGCAACACCTCAGACATACGCACGAAAGCGAGGACGTCCACGCAAGCATCCGCTTCCTGACCCCAACAATCCTCCGCCACCAAAGACGAAGCGCAAACTCAGCGCAGACACCATTGCTAAGAAGAAGGCTGCGGCTGCTCGCTCCGCCGCTTCCAATGCTACATCGCTTCTCTCCGTGCCCGACCTTGGCCGACTGATCCCTCAAGGTTCTACATCCGAGAATGCGCAGGGCTTCATCAAGAACAACCTGCGGCTGTTTGCGGATCTCTTCGTCGCTCTCCAGAAGCAAGCCAGTACGGATCATTCCGTTCGCGATGAGGCCAGCGAACAGCTCCAGGACTTCGCGGTGGAAGGGTCGACTCAAGCCGCAGCTGCTCGAGAATTGAATTCAGGCGGTGCCGAAACAGCCAAAGCATGCGAGGACCTCGACTCAGCATCCAACCTACCCGCATCATTGGACATTAGCACATTGTCGACGGTACAGACAGAAGCCGGAAACGATTCCTTCGCTGCTCACATTGCCGATCCCACCACAGACCTCACGGCAAATACCTCCGCCGCCGATCCAGCAGCCGCCTCTTTCAAGGTTCCTGGCCCGAGCGACGCCATCCGTGATGAAATCCGAAAGAAGATGGCCGATGTCACCAGGGGCCGTGAAGCCATCCAAGCCGAGATGCTGCAAATGCGAGTCGACGCTAGCTTTTTCGAGAATGCGCAAAAGACGGTCGACGAACGCATCGTCATTCTCCGCGATCGAATCGCCCGCAACACCGCTGTGCTCCAACGAGAGCGTGAAGCCACACGCAAAGCCAGAGAAGCCACGCGAAAGGCTAAGAAGGATCGCAAAGCCAGGGAAAAGAACCTTCGTGACTCGGAGCGGGAGGAGCGTAGACTTGCACAGACGTTTGCACAGCTCGAGCGGGAAATTGCTGCTGAAGAAGAGGAGAGGCGACGTCTCGAAGAGGCTGAGTCCAGTGATGAGGAGCAAGGTGAAGCGACCGAGGCCATGCAAGTTGACTCAGGTGCAGGCATGGACTCAAGCGGGCTTGTTATGAGCCCTTCCGAAGCTACTTCTGCCTCGATGTCTGCATCCGCAACGCCCTCCATGTCTACCGGCACTCCCACGGCACCGGATCGTGCTCTCGGCTTCAGCGACGAAGAACTCGCCAAGGTCCTCGGCATCTCGACCAGTGAACTTGCGGGTTTCAGCCAGACCCTTGAGCTCACTTCTCTTCAGCCCACTTCGGCCTCGACTGACATTAGCACAGCAGACGCAGACCCGACATCGGCGTCAGCTTTTGCTAGCATCCTTGCACACAGCCAAATCGCCGAAACCCTCGATGTGGGCAGCTCAGACAACGCAGCTGACGGCTTTGATGTAGCTGCATTCCTCGACATGGCTACTTCCTTCAGCGGTGCTTCAGCTGGCGACCAAAACTCTGCTCAAACTCAACAGAACGACGGTGCATCGTCGCACGACTGAGTCCTTCTGGCTCACAACTTTCATGCTCTCGGACACCTCAAAAGAAAAGCGTAACAGCTTCGAACACATGCATCTTGTACTTTTACACATCTGATTGTTCAAATCTAATCATATCATCCGTTTCTCAGGCTGTCACGGCGTTGGCTGGCCCTTGGATGTTTCGCGCAATCGGCGAAATTAGCGCCTGTCTAAGTCCTCGTTGGCGGAAGTAAGCTTCGCGAAAGGCTGCTTCTGTGTGGACGCAATACTGACCTTTGCGTGCTCGTCTCCTCATGTCATCAGTGCTCTCCAGGACAGTCGTGGCAGCCACAGCAGATGTTTGAGAGGGCTAATTGCTTGCTAATCTAGTGTACAGGGCCTCGAAACGTTGTCTTGCTAACGAGCAGTCGACGCATGAAGGTGCGGTCGATATCAAAAGTCGGTGGCACGACCGCCATACGTCCACTCCTTCTCGTACTTCAAAGGGTCATTCTTGGGACCGCCGATTTCGCCCGTGTTGGGATTTGATTCGCCTTCAAATTCGGGTCTTGGTTTCCTGCGTGCGTCGGGGTGCATATCTCCCTTTTCTGGGTCGGAGGCTAGGAACGGGGATTGGTCTGTTCAGGCGCGAATGTCAAGGTCGTTCATTCAAGGAAACAAGGGAAGGGAGAAGAGTGTTAGCGTTCTGGCATAACGAAAAAGTAAAGAGACTAGGGTAGAAAGGGGGTGAGGACGTACTTTGCTTCTGCTTCACCAAGTTCTCAAATTCCTTCTGGTCTTTCGCTGGGAGAGGTGGTGGACCTGGGCGGCTGAATCCTCCCGAAGAACGGAGTGCTGTGGTGGTGAGTGTGCGACGTGATGTGCTGGCGAGCATCGTGCGAGTTGAGCTGGACGCCATAGCGATGGAGTTGGTTGCTGCTTTGAATGTCAACATGGCTGGTGAAAGTAGAAGATGGTGATGTGTAGGTCGTTGTGAAGCGGAAAGAAGGGTTTCTGTGTGAAACGAGCGTTAAGTTGGAGTTGTGGAGGTGGCGAGCTCTAATTTCAGGGTTAAAGGCTGCTTACGTGATGGAGCTGCGCAACAGACAGGTAGATCCGAAAACACGCGTTCGGCTCGTGCCGGATAGCACATATTCTGCGCTAAGTGACAGCACAGCTTACAATTTGGGCTTGCTCACAAACCAACAAGAGCACATTTTCGCTATGTAGAAAGTATTTACCATATTGACATTCCCAGCAAATCCGATGAACAAAAAGCAGATAACATACAGCTGAAGAAATACATACGAAGAGAAGAAGCAAGCGCAACACGAGTATGTACCAAAGGTGACGGGAACGAAGCGGAGCAAGGGTGGCAAGTGTCGACAGAGGCACATGAGAAGCGGCTATATCGACATCATCTCAGCTTTTGAAGGTATAGAGCGAAAGCAAGATCGCTTTTATTGGTGAGGTACGCGAGCAGCAGGGTTCTGAGCCAGCGCACCGACAGCATCGCCGGTGATGTCCTGGGGAGCGAACGAGTCGCGCTGCTGGTACTTGATCTCCTTGATATCGTCGTCCTCGGACTGGTTGTCGGACTCCTCGTCTCCCTTAACCAGGCTCTGGTCGATCGCCTTGGGGTTCCACGAGATGGCGCCCTTGGGGATGAAAGTAGCCGCGATGATGATGACCGACAAAATGGTAAAGTGGACACCACCGACGTACTTGAGGCAGTCACGAGCCTTCTCGATCTGTGCAACACCCTTCAAGTTGCGCAGCTGCTTGTCGACCCATCGACCGAGGAAAGTCGAGACGAGCGAGTACATTACAATGTACGTGACGTAGAGGAAAGCCATAACAGCACCGAGGGCCGACACGTCCTTATCCTTGGCCTCCATCTTGGCGAGCGTCGACTGGATGTATGCAGCCAACGAGACATCTCCTGCAGCCCAACCGTACGAAATGGGAGTGAAGACAGCAGCCAGCTTCCAAGCCGAAGAAACCTGTCCCCTTGCATAGGGGAAGAAAGGCATCACCCAAACAAGGTTAAGCAAGAGCGCATCGAGACGCAACCAAGGCATAGGGGTAGGGACAGCTTTAGTGAAGAGCATAACGGAAAGTGCACCGAGAAGTTCACCAAAGTTGGAACCACCAACGATGATTTGTGAGTAGGAAGAGACGCCGATGATGGATTTAGCGTAGATTGGAGCGAGACCGTTCTCGAGGTATCGGTGACCGTAGAGAGCGAAAGCGTAACCGGGGACGAGCCAGATGAATCGACGATCGGAAAAGATGAGGTAGCCACCATACCAGAAGGCTTTGATGAAGGCGCGAACACCGTCGACCATCGACATGAAGATGCCTCGGTTCTCGACCTCGACGCGAGCAAGACGGGATTCCTCCTCCGACTTCTGGCTCTCGCCGAGGGACGAGATCCAGATCCAGGAGCAAGCAGCCAAGGTGAAAAGAATGGGCGAGAGGAAAGCCGAGTAGTTGTAACCGAAGTAGCCGATAAGCGAAGTCGAGGTAAAGGCACCAGTAGTACCGGCGACCTCGTACATAACATGAACGAAAGCGTCCATCTTCCTCAGCCTGTCGACATCACCACCAACGATGTCACGGGGAATGACACGGCGGATCAACTCGACAGTGCCGTAGGAAATACCCGAAACAACGTAGATGGGGAAGAGACCGTTGGGGCTCCAAGAACCATACTTGGTCTTGTTGTTGGCCGTCTTGTACTTCAACACACCACCGGAGGCAGCATCGGCGATGAGGGGGATGGCAGAGATGATACCGAAGGTAAGAACAGCAGTGGCGAGGACGGAGCGAGTAGGGAAACGCTTGATGAGAGGAGCGACGATGATCGAACCGACACACTGGGCGGCGTAGTTGGTTCCGGTCAAGATGGCGATCTTTTCGAACCTCCTGTTTCCGAATCGCTCGTTTGCTTGCGTAATGAACGATCCGTTATAGTATTCGAGGGCGAACTTATAGCACATGATACCGAGAACATAGATAGCAATGTTCCTACGTTGCTCGGAAGTGAAAGCGGACCATAATTGAAGACCCATGGTGAAGAATTATTTTTCGGGATGGTGGTGTAGAAATGCGAGGAAATTGGCCGGTCGAAAGTTAGCCGAAGGGGCTCGAGCGTATACTATGCAGCTACGCGTTTCTAGGGTGCAGGGGGGACGGGCGGAGGAAGAGTTGATGTTTGAAGACGAAGAGCAGGAGGAGGGACAGGTGAGTAGATGCTGTCCTTCTTATACTACTCCTTTTCGATGGCGAATTGAATCCAATGCATTGAAGCTGATGCCATGACTTACGTCTAAGCTCAGCCAGCGTCGCTAGCTGTAGCTGTCATGAGCTGGAAGCCTCTACTCAGCCTACTGCATCTTTCGAAACAGGGCAAACGAAGCAGACAAGCTCAAAATGCTCGCTAGAGGCAAGGGTAGGTTCGGGTTAGCAAATGTAGGCGGAGTTGATGTCCACGTTCTAGCGATGACTTTGGCAAGCTCTGCAGCTTTCTCGATTCGGAGAGAAGGCAGTGAAGCCTTCCGACATGAGAGCTTCGTTCCACGCATGAGGAGCAGGTCATGGTAAGGAAGAAATGATAATAAGAAATGATAAAAATAAAAATGTATCAGTCAATTAAATTGCACCCTGCAGCAGCTTCGCTTTGTTCGCCACGCAGGAACGACACTTAGACAATACTGCTGCTGCCGTTGTAGTAGTATGTGTGGAGTAGGTTCGAATTGCAAATTGCAGGGGGAAGGCGGGCTTTTGCGTGGGTGGTGAAAAGGCTTGGCATACACGTTCTGAGCGCCGGTAGCGTCGGGATCGGCGGATGGCCGGCTTTGCTGTGAAACCTTCATCCTTTCACCATTTCGGCTTCCGTTCTGATGCGTATTTCGCTTGGTAGCTACTGCCACGGAAAGAACGTGCGCATGACAGAGCCACGAGAGACGATGCTGATAGGTCTGGAATAGCGGGGAAAGCTGGAGGTATTGAGGGGAAGATTCTGGGTGCATAGCCTTACCTAGACCTAAGCTGCGGTCTTTGCTATCTTGTGAAGAGCGACTTCATCTCTCTTCGATCTCTATCTGTATCTTGACATCGATATTCTACAGTCGGCAGCTGGAAGAGGGCGTCGTGGTCTCGGATTCAGCTCTGGGAAGTCTTTGGTCTTGTGCCAACTGAATCGCGGTCTGCATTCGGCGCCAGTCTGTCATGGCATTCTCGAGTGGTAACAGGCGATGGATGCAGTTGAGCTGTTTTATGGATTACCGACTGAGCTCTGCGACTGACCCTGCAAGAGTACAACACAAACAACGTCGAGCGATAATGACCATTGTCACAGCCACCATTCTGGCCGGTGAACGTGCGATGCTTGGACTTGCCCGATCAGTCGCGTTTTCGGCTCTAGACCTTGATGGCGGGCTCACCTTGAGTCGCTGCTTTCGCTAATGACATCAACCGTAGCTCGTTCTTCCCGTGTAGGCCGTCGGTCAGGCAAGCTAGGCTTAACCATCGGATACGCATAAGCATGAATTGACCATCTTGACGGAGGAGATGGTTCCGACTAACAGTCTTGGCACTGCTTTCGTTGAACGTGTCCATCTTGGCGCTCTCTCTACATTCTCATATGATTGGAGACGGAGGGCAAGCAGCAGGCAACGCCATGTGAGCTGTCCACCAGCGCATCCGGTAAGGCTTACTCGTTCAGTCCTGGGTCAGGAACATCACGACTGCGTCCATCAGTACGACATCGAGCCGTTTTCTTAGTTGCGAGGCCGTGGAATGAAGAGACTGACATGGGTCGTCTGTCCACGTTGGCTTCTTGGCGTAACCCTTTCACTTCTTGGCAGCTCAGAAACCGAACCCCGCTCACTTTGCCTTTTTGACAGGCAGCACCACGCGACATAAACCAAAAGCGAGCTGTGCCAAGACCTGTCGCCAAATTTCTTGGCATTGGATTTTTTACCCCATTTCGCGCTGCAGTTGGGCCCCGCGAAATAGAGAGGCAAATTTGGCCGTGTCGCTCTCCATTAGCTAGAAATGGTTGCAATCTCGCTGAGCCATGCTCGTACGTCTCCGACAGACATCAAGCTAGTCATCGGGATGAAAGCGTCTATGTGGCTTGTCGAGCAACGTGCGCAATATCAAATTCGAAATGCGGCAATTGTTGCATAGCTCAGACGGCCGGTGGCTTTAAAAAGAAAGCTGGAGCCTTTCAGCCTGACAATTTTGGTAGGGAAAAAAGGAACGAAAAAAAACGTCAAAAAAGAAAAGAACTGCAGCACCTAGGATTCCCGCGTGGTCCCCCACCGCAGTACTGACTAG